>CAOGCB011684629.1:0-43427 GCA_948266635.1 Cnidoscolus chayamansa | reverse complement strand
TTTTTCTCTAAATTAAAGTTTTCGAATTGAAACTTTAAATACGAAGAGTACCCTCTTTCGGATGCAAATAAATAGATTAATAAATAATTTAAAAAAGTAAAATGAAAAGGAAGAAAAGCATATCAAATTATTATTATTATTTTTTTTAATTTGTGAAGAGTAGTTGATTATTGAAATGTGGGGGTGTTAAAGTTGAAAAAAGGGGGGTTGAAAGTTGAGGTTCTGATAAAAGCAGTTGGATGTGAATGGAATCTGGTAGGCTTTTCCTTCCATTCAAAGCCTAGCTACCTTTGCATATGAATATTTGGGTTCTTTTTTTTGGTATCGAGCCTATGATCCATCCTCCCAGGATTATATATAGATAAATTCGGATTTAATCTCAGTCAATAAGAATAAGTATTGGCTCCCGACATTGGATCCAGCAGGACTTATAAACCTTAATGCTTCTTCCGAAGGAATTACAAACCAAGATGCTCCTCTCACCACTCGAACCCTCGACCTCTTACCATCCCTTTTCCCTCCTTATCGCAGAGCTACCCTATAAGGGGTTGAATATTTGGATTCTTAATTCGCTTCTTTTCAGCCTTATACTACTATTCTCTCTCTCTCTCTTAAAAATAAAAATACTATATTTCGACTATTAAATTATTTCTCGGCGATCATTAAATTTACAGTATTTTTAATTATTTTATATCATAAGATGATATATCCTCACTTTAGGAATCTCCACACCCCGTCCGATAGAATTGTGGGTATTTTTAACCATCTTATATTGAAGAGAATTACACTAACTATAAAGTGTAAATATAAACTTAATGATTAATAAGTGTGACATTTTATTCCCATAAAACTTTAGTTAAAATTGTAGTGTTTTTTATTATGCTACATTAAAATAAACCTTAATGAGTGTATATTTACATTAGCTAAAAGAGATCCATATGCTATTTTAACTTTGCCTTGTCTATTTATGTTTGAAATAATTCATAATACAATTAAATTTTCTATTAAAATTCAATTATCAATTGGATCATAACAAAAACGTTTAAATGAACAATTAAGTCCATCTTTGATTCTCTATACTTACTCCAAGATATCATGTGATATATATTAACATGACAAAACCCATTTGTATTTGCTATTAATTCTTCAACATGCCTAACAAATCCAAGCATCCATTAGGTGACTACCTCTTTTTTCTATTAATGTCAACTCTTTTTTCTTTCCTTTTTTTTTTTGTATGCTTAATGTCAACTCTCTACCCACTAATGCTATCCACATTCCATTCAACTTCTTGGTTTAATTAATTAATCTTCACCCTCACATGCATGCATGCTTATCGAAATTCATTTCTTTTCAAGTATGCGTTGATGAGAAACGGAGCGTTTTCCATGTTACTGTACTGTTTTCAGCCTCTCCGTCTTCAGTGCAACTTTTGTGCAAAGGCAAAGCCGGCTTTGCCTTATTTCTCTCAATACTTATCCCTTCTTCGAATGGTCCAACCTCTTTTAGCCCCACAGCCTTAATTTTTTCTCTTTTTGCATGAAAAAGGTTGCAAAAGAATCTATCTACCTATTTTCTTTGCTTAATGCTTTCATACAAAAAAGTTGATAATAACGTATCCTCCATCATCATTCAACTCATTTTTATACATTTCATCACCAAACACTGAAATTAATATACTTTCATTATTAGCAACTTTACTCTTTATCTCTATGCTATTACTTTTTTTTTTCTTTTTTTTTTCTAAATATGCAAGATTACTTTCGAGAAATTAAACTATCAGTTGAAAATTTGAAATTTCTATAATAAAGAGACTTTTTTTTCTCTCTCTCTCTCTCTATATATATATAACCTGAGGAATTTTCTTTATATAACTCAAACAATTGAACTACTTCTTGATAGGATTTGATTATATTGCTTTCACATGTTGATTATAACATTCTTAATTAGAAATCTCGAAGAAAGTGAAATTTCTCATATTCACACACCATACCAAACTTCAATTATTACTGTTAGCAACTTTTTTTAGCATCTCTCTCCCAGCTTGTGCTAGACAAGACATCTCAAGTCACACGTATATAGATGTCTTGTACGCGACAATGTTTTTTTCCCCTTTATCGTACTGAGCCATATTTGAGCGAAGGAGAGAAAGGTAGAGATGGGAAACAGCATAGGAAGAGGAAAGAAGGCAAAGGTGATGAAGATTGACGGCGAAACGTTCAAGTTAAAGACTCCGGTGATGGCTCGGGATGTCGTCAAGGACTATCCAGGGCACGTCCTGCTGGATTCGGAGGCCGTTAAACATTTCGGGATCCGTGCTAAACCGTTGGATCCTGAACAAGAACTGAAGGCAAAGAGAATATATTTCCTGGTGGAATTGCCAAAGTTTCCTGAAGAGAATAAAGAACCCAGCAGGACCACCAGGAGGGTTCGCTCTGGAATTCAGATGAGTGCCAAGGACAGGCTTGAATTCCTGATGCTTTCTAAGAGATCAGTTTCTGATATTTCAATTGCCAGACCGTTATCTACTCAAGGTCCTGATGGAGCTGGTCCAGTTCGCGTCAAAATGAGGCTTCCAAAGGCTCAAGTGGAAAAACTTGTGGAACAGAGCAAGGATGAAGTAGAGGTGGCTGAAAAGATTGTTGATCTTTTCATGGAAAATTCCGGTGAAGTTAACGGTGCCGAGGTGAACCGGAAGCAAGTTGAATGGAGACCGGAACTTTGTAGCATAGGAGAGAATCTTAAACCACGAAAGGTATGGAAAAACGGATAGTTTCTTTCAATTTAATCAATTTAATTCCATTTCATGAGTTGCTTGCTTCTATTACATTTATATATATATATATATATATATGCATGGCATGGCCCTCAAATTATGGGAGAAACAAACATTTGTGAATGAACATATAAGAAGAAGGTTATAAAGATTAATTATCTTTCCTGAAGTCTTAAGTTTAGAGGCTCTGAGTTCACAACCCAACTTTGTTTTTCTTCTCTATTTTCAGGAAAAATTTATAAATTTAATTAGAAGAAAGAAATTGAACCAAATAGTGGTTCTGAGAAATGGGAAACATTCTGGCTGGGTATTGAAGAATGAAGAGGACACATATCCTCTCATTTATTCCTCCATAAAAACAGAACAATGAACCCAATTTGACTTTGAAGGCGGTGGTGATGATGAAGTCAAATTCAAGGGGCTAATTTATTACACAACTTGTGGTAGGAAACCAGAAATTGGCCCTACTTAAACATTAACAATTAATACTCTTGAAACGATAGGATAGAGAGTGCAATACAGTTCTTTTATGCTAATTAACCCTGCACTGTTTTGTTTATGCAGAAGAGAGTGAGTTTTGTAGCGGACGAAGGAGAAATCCAATTAGCTGTAGCCTCCCATTATCAGTGATACTGATTTTTAAGGGTATTTGCAATATCGTCACATGTACATGTACGTAGCTACAAATAACCAGTAGATATATGAAAATCTTGAGAAATCTGTTTTTTTTTTTTAGTGGATATTTCGCCAGATTTATGTAGTGATCAAAGTGTGTCCATCGTGGTATTCTTCCTCTGATGGCCTTTTTGATGTTGGCCCTCAAATTACAATATGTATTTGGCACTGGAGCATTCGGTCATCTAGTTGGCATGCTGTCATGAGCAATGGCTCTCTATCTATTTATCTTCCCCTATATTAGTTAGTATCAGAATGTTATCTTGCAAGTTTGTCAATAAATTATCCAAACTCGTCATAGGTGTTTGATTTTGGCTGCGGTTTCGATTACGGTGGTCTCGTTTGATGTGTGTTTTAAGTGCTTTCATTTGCATATTCCATTGGTGGTTTGGTGGAAGGGGTCTGATCTCATCTCTGCTTCTAGCTTTAGATTTGCATATTCCGTTCGTTCGGCAGCCGTCAGAACTTGGGTGCGGTCCGTGGACTGACCCTAAAAGTCAAGGCCCAATTACGTAACAAAATAATTGTAAAGAACTAGTTTTTATATGAAAAAAAAAAAATCAATCAAAATTTAAATAAAATATAAATATTTAATGAAAAAATATTAAATTAATTTTCATAGTAGATGTATACCTTTTTTTTAAAAAAAAAAATCGTATAATTTGGTAAATAGTTTGTTGATTTAAAATTGATATAATTTAATATATTAAACTATTTAAAAAAAAGGTCATCGGAGAAGTAATATACAAAATGAGTTTCCGTTAATTGATGAACATTTCTACAAGAAATCCGAGTTCCATTAGCGCTCTCTATAGACGCTCACACCCAAAAAAGCAAGATCATCATCCATTTTTGAAAGGAAGGATTTTACCACTTTGATCTGAAAGATGTGATTCAGCCACAAGATTTCCTTGAGCATCATACTCAATCTTCCCAGAGAAATCGAGAGGACGACAACGTTCACCCATCATGATGGTCTTTCTCCAAACAGCATCTTCGCTCTCATAATCATCGTCATCTTCTTGCATCTTCCTCCAAGAAATCATTTTCACAACGAAATGAGCCTTACTGCTGATGCCACTATTAATCTTGGAGAGAAGTTTTTTGTCACTGGATTCATGATCCTTTGCACTATCGGATCTCTTGGTCCGATGCGAAGAACACAGAAACGCGAGAAAAGTAAACAAACTGAACACTGCTACGATGAGAAGAAGAGAAGAGCAGACGGGGGTTGCTGAAAATGGAAGGTTTTGCTTAGGAAGAAGAGTCAAGATTTTCCTGGCCATGGCGCAAGGAACTTTGGATAGATGGTAAAGGCGTGCATTGCTATATATATAAGTGGGACGTTTACTACACGTTCAGATATTGAGTTGACCGGCGACGACTCTTTGGATCTTCGTTGAAGGTTCACAGTCACTATAGGAGTCAGTGGTGCCACTGTTTTTCCTTTAGTATTTATTTAGAATTGATGAATGGTCCCTTCACTGGATAATATATGGAGTGTGTTCTGTTAAACAAGGCCTCACCTTTGCTTGTTTTGGATTTAAAGGAATAATTGGACAGGCTTCTACGCAAAGAACACTCGTATATATATACATAACTGGCATGTATTTTTTAATGCTTTTGATATATTGTAAGAATATATTATGAACAAATATATTTAAACACATTATAAGAAGTATTTTGTGGGAAAATGTACTTTTTAACAACATTAAAGTAAAATAGTATTATTGTTATTATTATTATTACATTTCGTATTACAAGAGGGAAACATCGCACCACAATCACAGCATGCGGAAAGAAAAAGCAATCACATTAACGAGATAAAAGTGCACAATAAAACACACCATTATTAAATGGGAACTGTACTGGAGGCTGATAGCTGAACAACGGTGGACGGATGATGAGCGATCCTTCTACCCTTCCTGTGTTTAAAGAGGTAAACAACAGCCCCAACCGGCCATTCCCCGATCTCCGCCTCAGCAAACGCCAAGAACCCAAGAGTTGGTCCCACCACCTTGCATCGGCAAGGTTTGGCTATCTGAATCTCAGCCATATTGACTGCTTGTAAAATTAAATGGACAAGGTTTGAAGGATGAAGAAACAAAACAAATTTACAGAGACTGAAATAAGAGGAAAATCAAGAGAGCAGCTTGTACCATAAAATTGATGAAGTTAACTAAAGGCCCCATGTGATCTGCAAGACTCTATATATGTACACGCCTTCAGGTTATCAGTGTTATATAAAGATGAGAAGAGAAGGTGACGAGGATGGTTGGTTCATGGTTTGCTTTGTTGGTTAGGTCGGGAAGAGTCGGTGACAGTGATACGTGCTGTCATCTGAGCACGGCGAGAAGTGTACGCGTGGGGAGACCCGAGGGATTATCACAATTTCTTCTTCTTCATGAGGCTCCATGGGCCTCTGTTAATGAAGATTGGGCCACTGACTTGGAATAGTTATTTGGGTAGGCTTCGATGTATAAACTTTTTGGGTCCCCAGAAACACTGGCCATCCTCCCATTCGTAGAATTTATTAGTGGTGAAGTTACTATATAGTAGATAGCTTCCTGAGGACCTCAGCGGGGTGTCTGGTGGGGAGAATTCCATTTTTCTTTTTGTCAGAGGGTAGAGAGAATTCATTCTGTCACTAAAGAATGGTTCGTTGCCTCAAGAGAAAAGAGAAAAAAAAAAGGTTTTGCTTTGTTGATCTTTTGCTAAGGGCATATGATTCTCTGCCTGTCACATAAGAAAAAGAAAATTGCATCACTCATCGCAAGTGCTTTTTCAGGACCAGATCTCTACTATATATACATAAAAGAACTCTCAATATTCAGTCTTCAAAGTGACAACAAAAAGAACTCCTTTATTACCCATATAATTGAGTGTTGATGAGATGAGATAAAGATTAGAAAAGGCAAAATGCCTACACCATAGCTCATGAGATTCTTAATTTGTCCTTTCCAGGGCTTCATGTGTTGGTGGCAAGTGATAGCATACTCTTACATTAGGGGAAAGCTTAACATTGTGTGGATATCAAATCTCAAAGAACAAATAAAATAATTTAGACATTCTTAATCAACTACAAATTAATTTTCTATAAATTTAAAAGTGAACTAGTTTAAACATTAATTTAGAATAAAATCGTATATTTTGTATTAGAGACAACATCCACATGACAGAGTCTCACAACATATTAAGTCCCTCTCACTATTATTCAACTTTGCGTTTCTTGAAATAACTATATTCGCCTAACCACATTAAAAACCCTATCTCAGCTGCCTCTGCCTTTCTGCACTGTCCATTTCCATGCACCCCCTCACGTGTAATGCTCTAACCCTTCCTCTCTTCTGCTCTCCTCTTCGGAACTGATCTTACTAGCTGGCAATTAGCTATTCCTCATGAATCCTCGCAGCCTTCTCATGGCGCTGCCATTTTTCTTCATTTCGTTTGCGGTTCCAAGCGGTGCTAGTGTGACCAACAAGCTCGACCAAACACAAGAACCAGATACTGAAATAAAGTGTGGATCATGCCCTTGTGTCAATCCCTGTGCCCTTCCGCCTCCTCCACCGCCACCAAAGTCCACATACTGCCCTCCTCTGCCTCCTCCCCCGCCAAGGTTCATTTACGTGACTGGCGTGCCTGGTAATAATTTGTATGTAGTTGATCCTTATGATAACTGGGACTTCTACAGCGGTGCCAGGAAGAATGTTGCAACATGGTTGCTACTTTTAGCTGGGTTTGGAGCTCTACCATTGATGATTATTTGATTATCACTTCATATTGATTTGTGGTTAAGATCATATTGCTGTCTCTTTATTTGGTTTAGCATCCGATATTATTGTTTTATAATATTAAAATAAAGGATTTTCTTCCGTTTAAATTAATGCTTCTCTTATTGGCGGTATATGTTACCAAGGCCTGGGGAGCTTTAATAGTAATGATGTAAACTTCTTCTTCAATTTTAATTAGATGCAGCACTTACTTGTACCCAAATAAAACATCCCACCACTTCTAATTCTCATGTAGCTGAGACTTCTGGTTAGAGATAAGGGGCTCATTAATTGACAGTACGAAAGATTGAAAAATGCAGAGGCCTTGTAGAGGAAGGACTTGGGAGACAAAATTAAATAAAAGAGCTTGTGTATTGTTATTTATGTGGCTTTATATTTTTGTTACAACCCAGCTCGAAAATTAATTTTAATTCAGTTGCCATCAATGATTTAGTGATACGACAAAGTAGCTGGCCACTTAATTAAGGCAGTTGTTCATTAAAATAAAATAAAAAAAATTCATGTAGATTCTACCTTTTGATCTGCTTTGCCTTGGTGCTCCGATGCTTCAATGGCCATGAGTTTCGACTTGATGTAAGGACAAAGCTTCTTCGTTGCTAATCGGCCTGACTACACTTATCAAAGTGAATATGATAATTGGACTATTTAATTTATTATAGATAATAGTATTTTATATATTTTAATGGGTCTCGTAATTAATTAAAAAAAAAATGCAGCACCTAATTTAGAAACAGAAAACAAAATGAGATGTGAAATTGGTGCATTTATAGATGGGGCAAATTCTTTGGGAGGAAGTATGTGTTAAAACTGAGTTGGAGGCTACTGCAGCAAGCCAGCCAGATTAATGAACTTCTCAATCACACTCAATTCTCAGCTACTATTTCGGTGGGTTTAGCAGTCCCCACAACGATGTATGAAACTTCTATTCACTACGCCTATGGGCCCAACTCCTCCTCAGGCTTGGCCCATGAAACGTCCTCTTTAAAAAATAAAAATTCTTTTAAAAGTACACCATTTATTCAATTTGGAAGGTTTTGAAATTTCACTAGCTTAATGCAATGACATTATCTATGTCTAATTAATTAATTTCAATGTCATTTTCACTCAGTTGTTGGTTTTTCTCATGTCATTTTCGCCATTACTTTAGGTATCTTTTTTGTATATTTGTAACAATCACCCAATTATTAGGGGCACTTTGAGAAAGGTTTGATATAATCATGCCACTGATTGATAATTATTTAATCAACTTATAATAATCCAACTATAAGCTCTCCAAAACCGAAAGTGACCATTTACTACTTAAAACAAATGCATATAGAGGTTGCTTTCGGATAATTATTCAATGGCTCACCACATACACCACTCTTCTTAAAATAAAATGGTCTCTTGTTTTCTCCTTCCTCCACAACAATGGCTACAAATTTCATCCAACCAATATCTTGGTTCATGATATTGTTGCTGTGTTCACCACCCAAATTGATGTCACAAATTACAGTCCCTACCCCTCAACCTAATAATTATGAGTGTCCCTACCCTTGTCAACCACCTCCCATACCCAATGCAAAATGCCCACCTCCACCTTCACCGCCGGTGCCCCCATCATTCTACTATCCACCACCATCCGATGGTGACGTACCAAATATCCCTCCTTTTTGGTATGCACCGCCACCTCCTAACCCTATATTGCCCTATTTTCCGTGGTATTACAAGTATCCTCCACCATCAGAATTTTCAGTAGCAATACGTCTCGAGGGAGAAAAGCTCATCACCTTTTCATGCTTTATTTTTCTTCGCATTGTTGTAAGTTGAAGCCAGATAATTGTTGCAGTAGGAAGCCCCTGAGTCCTGACTACATTTACATTTTCTGAATATATTAAAGAATATATGTTTTTTCAAGGATGTAAATTTCATTAATTCTTGCTTTCCTGTGTATATATATATATAATTAATATGATTAGGTATTAATTAACAAATTAATTCCCCATGTTTAGTTGAGCTAAGAAACTGGGTGGTTATGTATCCCCTTATGCAATCACGACATACACTCAAGACCACAGAAGACACAGGCCCATAAGGGAATCTAACCCACCCACCAAGCCCATACAATAATTTCGGTGTCGTGGATCTTAATTTCTCTCGCGACACAGAATACAATTTTAATTAAAAAATAAATAAATATCTTTCTTAATCAGATATTTATTTCTATAGCTTTTAAGGAAGAATATAAATAAAAAAATAAATTCTATTAATTTTAGAGTAATATAAAACGCAATTATGTTAAATGCATGGAGCCCACTTGTTCTGAAACTTTAGTTCTTATTTCTTTCGCAGATTCGCACTTAGGTAAGCTAATGCGTATATATGGACCCTACCAACAAAACTCACCTAATACGTCGTCACACGGGCCCGAGCTGCGCATATAAGTATGCATGGGCACAAGACCACCCTCAGCCATCGCCAAAAAGATTGAAGCTTCTCTGCACGCTCAGGAGAAAAATGACTGCCAAATTGCCAGAGGAAGAGCATCCCAAACAGGCATTTGGATGGGCAGCAAGAGACGAATCAGGCGTCCTCTCTCCTTTCAAATTCTCCAGGAGGTTTCATCCTTTTCTTCTTATAGTTATATTCCATATATGAAACTAGTTTTCTTGAAGCTCTGAAAACAAGAACGATAACCAGTTCATTATCATATATATGTGTGAGTGTGTGTGTGTGTGCAGGGAAACAGGAGAGAAAGACGTTTGTTTAAAAATCCTGTATTGTGGGATGTGCCACTCTGACATTCACATGATCAAGAATGAATGGGACACTTCTACTTACCCTCTCGTCCCTGGGTAAGTATTTTTCTTTCTTTAGTCGTTTGACAGTTTTATCTCAGAGCCAAAGCTCATTGGTGTACGTAGTATTTTGATGATCTTAGTGTTTGAGTATTTCTTGATATTATGTATAGACATGAGATAGTGGGAGTGGTGACTGAGGTGGGGAGCAAGGTGGAAAAAATCAAGGTGGGAGATAAAGTGGGTGTGGGGAGCATGGTGGGATCATGTCGCTCATGTGAAGACTGCACAAACAATCTCGAAAATTACTGCCCAGATATGATACTTACCTATGCTGCCAAGTATTTAGATGGAACCACTACTTACGGTGGCTACTCTGATATGATGGTTGCTGATGAGCACTTCGTAGTTCGTATTCCAGAAAACTTGCCTCTTGATGCAGCTGCTCCTCTCCTTTGTGCTGGAATCACGGTGTACAGCCCCTTGAAATATTATGGACTGGACAAACCTGGAATGCATGTTGGCTTGGTTGGTCTTGGTGGGCTTGGTCACATGGCTGTGAAATTTGCCAAGGCTATGGGGGTCAAGGTCACTGTCATCAGCACTTCACCCAAGAAAAAGCAAGAGGCCGTTGACCGTCTTGGAGCAGACTCATTTTTGGTCAGCAGTGACCAAGATCAGATGAAGGTCCCAATAGTTACAGTCAATAAACTCGTGTGTAAATTCCCCTTTATTAGTTTTTCTGACCTTATTGGATTGTTGATTTATAGGCTTCACTGCGCACAATGGATGGAATAATTGATACAGTATCTGCAATGCATCCTCTTTTGCCTTTGATTGATCTATTGAAATCTCATGGAAAGCTAATTTTGGTTGGAGCACCAGAGAAGCCACATGAGCTACCAGCCTTCTCTTTGATGATGGGTAACTAATTGTCTTTAATTCTCTCATTCATAATGCAAGTTTTAAAGAATGAAGAGCTAACTAATATTAAATTGAGTGCAGGGAGGAAGATGGTGGGTGGGAGTGGCGTTGGGGGAATGAAAGAGACACAAGAGATGATTGATTTTGCAGCCAAACACAACATAACCTCAGACGTAGAAGTAATCCCAATACAGTATGTGAACACTGCCATTGAGAGGATGCTGAAGGTTGATGTTAGATACCGATTTGTTATCGACATCGCCAACACTCTCAATCCTGCACACTGAATTTAAATCACGCACTTGGGAGAATAAATGGAAATGAACACAATTTGTAATAAATTGAATCCAGCTAATGGATCTTTTTTTAGTATAAATTGATAGAGACCACGTACCTGATCTAAACACAGACAACTAAGACAATAAATAATACATAAAGAAACTCGTCATTTTATTTTCATTAAAAAAATGTATATGGAAATCTCATCGAAGCCAAAACATCAAGCAGCCTCTGCTTTAAAAAATTTTGTGATTTTGGAGCCAAACCAAAATGGAGAAGCACACCCTCTGCTTCCACTTCCAGCAGCACAAGCATTAGGGTACAAAATAATGTTTTCAACCACTAGCGAAACAAGTGGAAATCCTTGTCAAACTAGCACTATGGAGAGTGAATTTTTGTAGATGGGCATATACGCATACACCAATAATAGATGTAACGTTCTCGGAATTTTGATTGATATCATTTTTTTAGTCCACAAATAAAAAAGACGGAGGAGTTCACAGAATTATTTATTTAAGCTTCAAATTAAATTGTGTTATGAAACAACATAGCACATATAAAGGGCCTCATATTCTAGTCCTATTCTCCCTCTCAGCACTCGATTCCAATATATACCAACTCTTTTCTTATAATTATCACAATGATTGTAAATGTGAAAAGCTATATGGTACATCACCAACAATAGAACACTGAATCATCAGACGCCTATTTGTTATACCTGTATTTCGCAGCTATGAATACTCTTTTCAATTCTTCAAATCAGCAATAGTTTGATCCTAAAGTAAATATGCAACTAAACTAGAGCAAACGCCTCGATTGTGTTTCTACTCCTTTTAGTCCAAAGCCTTGATTGTTTGCCTACTCCACAGTGCAGTATGGGGGTCAAATCTCAGTTTCCATGTAGGCCAGTAATGTAGATCTTGCTTCAATGTCAACACTCGAGGCTTCCCATTTAGGTGGACGGTCCTTATACGGACAAACTCCCCATGCCCTAATTCCTGATAGATTAGAGCAGCATCAATACAATCATCAGTATCTAACCAAATATTTAAGCAGTAATGTAAATAGGCGAACAAGGAAGGCCAAAAGAAAAAGACTAGTCTTTCTTACTCTACATTTGAGCTATAAATTCTCAGTACTGTTACATCTAAACAGTAAGTAGATATACCTTTGTCACATTAATGAAAGCATCTAAATCAGGCGTTGGTCTCCCATTAATTTCAACTATCCATTGAAGAGCATAAAGACCATATCTGTGCACAGGACTTCCATGACACCACCTAAAAAAAAATCAACAGTAAGTGGGAATTACTTGATAAGTTGAAACTTTCAAGCGTGACTTAGAGCTGCCCCCAGATTAATGGACAGATCAGTTTTTACATATTTCAAAGCTGCCCCTTGTAATATTCCTAGATAAGAAAAGAAAGAGGGGTCTACATCAACCCAATGAAAAGGAAACATCAACTTATTATTGGCATGGGCTGAAGGGCATTTTGAAAATAATCAACACAAGACACATATAAACCAACCTTACACTCATCATCCAGCTCTCCTTATTTGCGAAAGGTATCAACGCTTTCATGCAAAGTGAGAATTCATAAACAGATTATTTGAGAAAATAAATTTACAGAATAAAAGATAATACCAGCACTTCACTAGCCATGCTCACTGCATTTAGGTTCTCCTGTAGTTTTCTTGAGCTTGTGGTTATTTTACAGTTTTATGATCAGTTTCTTCCCATTCAACCTTTTCTCCTTCGGTTCCTTTCAAGTTTTAGTATGTTTTAATTGTAACAGGAAATAAAAGAAGAACAAAAAAGATTCTAGATTTAGCCGCATCAGTTTTGGAATGTGGACCCCAAAGGCAGCTGTACCATACCCAGCTTTGTGGCAGATGAGATATAGCACTGCTAATAAATTTAGTATACAGTAAAGAAATCAGCATAATGCCTTCAGATCTGACCAGACCAGGCCAAATCCCATTTCCATGCTATCTCAACTTGTACATCCAAAAGAGCTGAACATTTTTGCAGCTTAAAAATTCTTACCGAGCCACATACACACCATGCCCCTCCTCAGGAAGAAACCCAAGTGCACGAACTGCTGGATGAGGATCCTGAACAATGCAACCACACCAATTTATTACCCGTGTTGTACCATTACCATCTCTAACATCTGTTCCCACAAGAAGATCAATTTCACGTCCCTGCAAAAACAGAACATGGTCACTTTATTACACTTGTAAACAATATTGCCATACAATGTCGAATGGAATGGCAAATGAAAGCAGAAAATAGAAGGATACATAGACATATTTGTTTCTTGCCTGTCGAAAAATGGTCATGCTCAGTTTCCCTTCACTGCCACTGATCTCATCTAAAGCTTGGCAAGCATTTTCTATGTCACGGAAGCAAGTGACAGGCTCTTTATTCACTGCCAAAACCATGTCCCCTTGTTCTAATAGATTTTCAGCTTTTGATCCTGCCAAGCAACCTTTGACACGCAAAACCTGTCGTCTAACAGGATCCTTCTTGACAAGAGCCTAGAAGACATATTTGACCATTAGTGAATGCTTTAGTAAACATGTAAATAATGTTCCAAGAATACTTACCCAGCTCAAGAACCAAAAATTTCATCAACAAATAGTTGAATGATAACTTATCAAAAAGCCCCAATAGCATTGCTATTGCTAGTGCATTAATGCAGTATCTAGAGCTAACAAGCATTTGTCAGCTATAAATTTATGTAGTGAGATATTTGTACATATAAAGTAAAAGATACAACTAGTCAGACATGCATTTCGTATAAACCACAATACTTAAGTTTGTGTGCTTCTCAAAAGGATGTAAAAAAAAAAAAAATGCAAACATAGGAAACGTTATTCAGCTAACCAACCATAAAATGATCAAATTCCACAACTCTATGCACCCTAGACATCAAATATTCAATCTAAAAAAATATGACAATATTAATTTTGGTCTAGAACGTATTGTTCTATGAAAACTGAATACCAAGATCAAGTATCAATATCCTTTCCATTTAAATCTTTTAAACACTGTTAATTCACAAGGAAATAAAGGAGGAAACTGAAAGACAACATTTCTTGAATATTTACTTCTAAAGCAATTAAAAAGGAAAAATATTCACATTTCACATGAAAGCGAGTTTGATGCTGAGAATACATACTTGGACCCAATTATCGCTCAAACCAAAACTCCGTGCCTTTGAAAGCAAAGTAGGATAAAGCTCAACCTCCAAAATCCTGACAAGTGGCATGGGCCTTCTGACACCATTAATGAGAAGAGGTGGACCCTTTGCACCATGTACAATTTTGTCCAGAACTTGACTGATTGCATAAATAGGGATGCCTCTAACAAATTGGTGATCTTCTGAGGTACTGAAACCATATTTTAACTGGAATAGAGAACAATGATTAAAATATGTCAAAATAGGGGAAATTTAATCAATACCATCGTTGTATGTACAATATTCTTATCTTGACTGTTGATCAAAGTGGGAAACCATATTTCAACTGAAATAGAGAACGAGATTAAAAAATGTCAAAATAGGGGAAATTTAATCAACACCATCATTTTATGTACAATCGTCTTTATCATGACTGTTGATCAAAGTGGGTCCCACCAAGACCAATGGAGAGTATATAATACATGTTATACATACAACAGTGTTACTGAATAAGCAGACAACAGGAACTAAATTAATATTTATACCTGAGTTGAAAAGCTTCCCCAGATAGCTTGAACCCTTCCATGCTCATCAGCTAGCACACCTGAAAATGTGCTCCCAAAATCTGAAACAGCATAGAAGGAAACATTCAAACTTCCAAACACAAAATCAAAGCTAGTTTTTGGCCAATTATGATATAATTCCTCACCAGTATCAAGTTCAATTACTTCCATATTTGTTGCTCTATAACGGGGGCAATCAGCTGAGCCAATATTCAAGGCAGCAAAAGGGTTGGTCACAATGGATTTTCTAGATGTAGCTTGCAGGCTTCTACTCAGCCCCACAAGATAGACCGAATCCCCGCGACGCAATGCCGGCTCTGTCAAAAATCATACATAACGGTCCTTAAAAGCAAGCATTTTCACAGAACAGCATTTTTGTACTTAGGAAAAAAATTAGATAAAGAGAAATCACTGTGAAAGAAAAAGAATCCCATGTTGAAATAAAAATTTCCTAATCAACCAACCAAAGATGTCCAGTCAAAGAAAAAGTTGATCCTACCAGGAAGCAATTCAGCAGCTCGAACCATTGAGGCACCAGCAGCTCCTAGAGCTGATGGGTCATAAGCAATGAGAGCATAATTGTGGACAGGATGAAGAAAAACCACCTGTTAATGTAACATAGCATTAAGCAAAAAAGCATACAATTTCTTATCGAATTATTTACTAGAAAAAAATTTACCTCCCCAGGAATTTCAACAGGAAAAGCAGCAAAGGACAACATCACATCTGATGCAGATATTGCAACTGTATTCCGATCAACTGCAACCAATCCCATATCTTGAGAATGATAAATAATAACACCAGTTCCAAAGAAATGTTGCGAATGGACACCATCAATCATAATTGAAGGTGGAACATGAACCTGAGTATATAAGATCAGCAAGTTGTGTTTAGTGGAATAAAAAAAAATCGAACGACACAAACTACATATTCATAAGCATTACATTATTGCAACAAATCTGCCTATAATGGTGAATTGGTAATATAATACTGGATCTTAAAATTTGCGACAACTATGCTAATGACTAAAAGCTTCAAGATGAAAATAAAGAGAAGTAGGAGCTCTATCACAGGCTCACAGCATCGTCATTGTCCCTGAAGCTGTCCACTAGATGGAAATAAATAATGGCATGCCTCTTGTTTCACATTGAACATATGAAGCAAAACGAACTGATGATAATCAGAGTCCCGTAATTTTATCTTCACTATAAAATCCCTTGTATAATCAGAACCATAAGTTATTATTATGCTGAATCACACTGACAGCAATACTGAACATTCAAAAACATAAAAAAAGGTGAAAATAAATGAAATGTATATCATGAAATTCACTTATACTTGTAATATAAGGAATAAGTAGAACCCTACTCTTCTATTGGGGGCTAAAGCTTCACCAGCTTAATCACTACCAGAGTTTAAACAGAGGTGCATGCATTTTACCCACAACATTATTACGTGATGAAAATATAAAATACCCTAAGAAAGCAATAAAGGAAAGAGTTGAAACCAAAGGAAACCAACACAATCAACAAAGTATGCACTTGATTGAGGACAACTATAATATTAAACCGAGAAGATTTTACCTCAAACAATACAAGAGTGGGCTCTATCACACTCTCCGCAAAAGAAGCATTGACTGCTGGTGCTATTGCACCTTGATAGTTTCTCAAAACTTCATTTTCCATGGGACTTGGATTCTCCAACTTCACTTCTCCAGTTTCAAGTTGTATGGAACCATCAGCAACAGCAATTCCATTGGCAGGCAAATCTGATACCCTTCGTTTCTTTGTTCCTACATCAGATTCATCCCGAGAATGCAGTTCCCCAGAAGAATGTTCAGAACTGGTCTCCATGCTGCTAAAACCATCAGCCATTTCTGGGTTGTCATCTTGATTTACATTTTCTACATGAGTTGCTTCTCCACCTAGCAATACATTTTGGCTACTTAGGCCTCCTCCAATATCATTAATACAAGAAGATAGCCTCCAGATCTCGGATTGAATAGCAGGCTTTGCTATCCACAAACCAGAGCTGTCATCACGAACGTATATCTGTGGAGGGGCATACCATTCATGGCGATCAACTGTGACCAGGACAGACTGCAAGAATCCATAACCCCAAAAAATTAACCAATATCCAAATCTGAATTAGTATGCAAATATGTATATTATTGGAGAAACCATTTTTCCAATTACAACACAGCACGTAAGCAGCTACAACAGATTTGAGCATTAAAGACAAGGTAAGAAAGAGTAATACTTGTGATTTTATCTCACTGCTTTTCAATCACTCTTAATTTAGACATGGAACCAAATGATCAGATATGATCCAATCAGACACCACACCAAGACAAAGAGGAAAGAGGAGAGAGGGGGAGGGAGGAATAGACAAATTAATATCTGGTAAGAGCCGAAAGAATATATCATACGGTAAGTGCTTGTGCAAAACAGCGGTATCAAAAATTTCATTGGTGAAAGATTTTGCCACAGCCATCAAGTACCTTCCTTCGGTGACGATCCATGTAGCTTATGTATTCCAATGGCACTCTTGCACCCCTAGATAGCTTAGATAGAGCAGTTATTAGTTCATCCAGCTGTGATATCTCTTCATTAGCAAACTTCTTGATGATTGCATGGCGAGGAACTCCAGCTCTAAATAGCATATATCTGCAGTATGCCAAGAAACCAGATTAATTCAAGACAAAGGTCATGCGTAACATCCAACAGGAAAAAAAGAACATAAAAAAACAGTAAAGCCAACTGAAAACTTCAAAATCCTAACAATAGTTTTTGAAACTTAGTAGAATTCTCTTCCAGTAAATCATTCATCAGAAACTTCTGGCAATGGATTCACTCCAAACAGCATATCATAATGAATATGAATAATGAATCAACAACAACAACAAAGCCTTAGTCCCAAAAAGACATACACAGCACATTCAATTAACAATAAAATTTTTTATAAAATAATAAACCTACCCAGGTTCTGAAACGTACACCAGACCGCACTGGAAACGGAAATTTCTGGCCTGTATTAAAACAAAGGTACAAGTTCAAGATGTTGGGCGATAATGAGCTAAAGTAGAAAGTAGAAACCAAAATAAACCAAGTGGACAAATTCAACTGTCAATGTGCTCAAGTCTGGTGGAAGAATGAATTAACCAAATCAAGGAAAAAGAATAATTTAGAGAAAATATGAGGCCCCAAGAAATAGGTAGGCCTAAAAGATAAATTTTAAAACATACAACAGCAGCAGCAAAACATGCCAGTACAGTTTATATTATAATACTCCGAAAAATATACAAGATAGAGATGCAACATAAATGTAAGTTAAATACAATACATCGGCTCCTCAACTGTCCGATTCAGAACAAGCAGAGCAAAAAGCATATGTTGAATCACGCTCAACTTACTTTGAGGAATAAGAAAAATCTGAGGTAATTAAAAAAAAGTGTCCAACTTATTACGAAGAAAGGCTGCAAATCCAACATACCTGTTGGTAAGACAGAGGATGTATCACTGCACCACTTACTTCTAAGAAATAGTCTGGAGTTATAGAATGTAAATCCTGAACCTGAAACATAAACAAGTTATAAGTGTTAAGTTTTAAGAAAGAAAATATTACAGCTTATGAAGAAAATAACAAACTAGCAGTTCAAGTAAAATCCAGCTACCACATGAGAACAGATACTCCAAAACAAAGCAACAGACAAATTTATGTCTAGTCCTTTATTGCAAATATGTTGAGAAACAACTGTACAAGCATTAGTCATGTTTCAGAATTTCATGCGTGCTGAAACTGAATGATGACATGGACCAAAATTGATGATAAACAAGCAAACAAGCAGATATATCCACATGCCCACCCAACAATTGATTGTCAAAGAGACCTATTTGACAAAACTATGATTGAAGAATGAATTTCATGCTGATTCTCCATTGGAAACAATCCCTTCTTTAATGACATCAATTTAATCTGCACCATCTTTGGTGGGTATCTCCTACCATTTTAAAAGCTCTGCAGACAATTCTCAATTTTATTATTACCTTATCGCCACAAGCAGTACACTAACAATTAGAAGATGTCAAATATTAAAAAAATTAACATAGTAGTTCCATCATCTAATACATTTGAACACCTCTCATGCACCATGGTAGGCATTCCTTTCTTCAGCTATGGTCATTAACAACTGATTTACTTAAAATACTCCCTTTTGTCTCACACAGATAGACTTTTTTTTTTTATCAGAATCTCACATAGATAGACTTATAGTTACTTTCATATAGATTAAGAAAATGTAGTTCATATAGTTAAAATAATACATTTGATTATAATCTTTCCTATTATACCACCACTCATATTGCTCTATTAATGATATTATTAGACCTAATAAATTTTACTTTTTCACTGCATATTAAATAGGGGTACTTTAGGAAGCTGAAAAATGAATTGCTATCTCAAAAAAGAAAGTGGCCTATAATTTGGGATGGATGAAAAAGGAAAATAAGCCTATCTTTGTGTGAAGGAGAGAGTATCCAAATGAAGCTATCAGTCAAGATAAGTATTTAAACATTCTTCTTCTACAGAGAGAAGAGTGAACAGTAGTATATTCAGCATTTTAAGCATTTATGCAAGAAAGAAAAGTGATAGCCAAAAGACAATAAATTCTTACCACCAAGTTTACAGTCAAGGATGCGCCACCTCTTTCAATCTGTAACTCAATTTTATGGTTAACAGAGTCATCAAGCAAAGTCTCCAGTTTCAGAAATTGTGTAGTTACCTGCAATAGGATTCCAAGACATTACAGTATATGATATGGCATAAAGACTGCAAAAGATGGCAACAGTTGAATCTGCATGAAAGGGACACTAAGACTGAAAAATTTAAGGTGGAATGCAGTGACAACACTGATTTTAGTTCACAAGTTTTACAATTATGATAGCAATCCAGTAATTAGACTAACCCAAAGTGATCTAGCATATAACATAGTTTCAATAAAACACCAAGTTCTATTTGACTAAAAATGTAACTTACTTCGCCATTCACACAAATAAGCACATCACCTGGCTCCAACTGTGTATGCGCTGGGCCACCTGGCACCTGAAAAATGTGGAACATTATCTACAATTCCATTTTGTTCTTTGATTCAACAATTTAGACATTAAAAAGCACATGCTCACCACAGAGTCAACAACAAGCATTCCAGTTTCACTTTGTGGAGATGCATGACGTACCATCTAAAGCAGTCAAAAGATAAGTTACTTGGGAACCATATTCATAAATCTTATACATTCCAACAAAAGAGCAGATAAATTGAGAACCACATACCTGCTCAGTTTCACTTTGAAGACCAAGTCGGCGTGTCTCATCAAATCCTTTATGGAGAAATGTAACCTATATCACAAAAACTGATGCCAAATCATAAAATAATAATTCATCCAGCATCATGCACAAACACCACATGTCATCAAGTACAGCAACGATTAATTATCACAAAGTGGTCATATTAACTTAAACATTTCATTGCACAAAATAAAATCCATCAATTTTATGTACTTAAACATGTTTGGAATATGAAAGCAATGACTCAAATACATGTGAATGAAGAATGTTCTATCTCCACAAGTAACAGCTTTTTATAACAATTTTGTTTTATCATTATGCTTTCTCTTCTCATTCACATGCATTGGCCAATGTGGGGAATTTTCACCAGAAAAGGAAAACAAAAGGACCTGGATGCATAAATTTAACAGTCTGCAAAGTCATGAACACAAAGACTGAAATAATACACAAGTGCACATGAATACACATGCAAGTGCAGAAAAACTACTATATCTAGAGTAGTAACAACTTTTCACAACAATTTCTTGTTTTATCATTATGATTCTCTCCTCTCATTCATATTGACCCATAAGGGAATTTTTATCAGAAAAGGTAAAAGAAAGGACCTGGGTGCAGAAATTTAACATTCATGCATCTTGTTCCCAAATAAACATATACCATATGAAGTCATGTCATCAGGACAAATGGTTTTTAATTGTCATTATCAGCACTATTTACATATAGTAAGTTCATTGGAGTTCTGGATGGGTTGAATCTGCAGGTTATAGGAAAGTTCTCCTCAAAAGGAAGTCAAAATAATAACTAAAAGCAAAAATACAGTTTGGTTTACTCAACTAACCTTAACCTCAATCTAGTAAGCATCAGCCATATGGAACATTTCCCTCCATTCCACTGTTTTATAGGATTGTTAAATCCTTCTTCATTGCTTCATAACCACCACATCATCCCAGATCTACCCTTCATGTCCATCCTTGTGACTTTAATACATTAGACATTTCACAGCAGTGCATTTATTGGCCTATCATCTAAGATAGCAGTGCAGAAACAATTTCCATCGAGCTCCTCATATCTATCTTTAATAGTTGTCAATTCCAGTGTCCTAGAAATGTATTCATTCCTCATTCAGTTCTCGTAACATCTCTCTGCACTAGTCTTATATGCATATAATATCTTCACTTCCCATAAATCACTGCCACACAAAATTCCCAGTCAAGTATGATCTTAAAGAATTCCCCACTCAATTTATATGAAATTTTATGATAACAGAAGACCCACATCAAATGTCTCCATTTCCTCCAACCTTCTTCAGTCTTATAGTTGACATTTTCCTCACTCACACTATTCCTTTGCAGTAGAACATATATATAAAATATATTAATTTCGCATACACCCAGATTAACCTTGTTTCTTTTTCATTGCTAAAATTACAATGCTTCTATTTTAGTTTTATATCCTTCCTCAAGGATACTGCATTATTGCTCGAACAATGTAATAATTGGGTTTAACGAAATTTCATAGGTTTGAGGTTTGATTTTGATGAGCATCATCATTACTAGACCACAATAAAACATCTGGATCATAAAATAAAAAGGAGTTTTTTCAACTAGCTACTCTCACATCCCACCTAAAACCACTGATTTCACCACAAGGAATTTCTTGAATGCTCAGTCCACATTAGTTAAGGATTCCTGTCTCATATACCAACCAAACTACTGAATTCACCACAAGAAGTTTCTTGAAGGTCCAATGGCATATATTAGCTATCCACATTAGTTAAAATGCAAAAAGTTCAGATAAGCCCCTCAACTTTTCATCAAAGTTTAAGCCCAATCGTTTTTGGCCAAATAAATCCAGAACTTTGTATTTAAGCTCAAACTAGTCCGTTGTATGACCCACAAAAAAATATTAATATTTTATTTTTTATTAATAAACTATTTTTACATTTCTAAATGTCAAAGATGATTTATTATTTTTAAATAAAATAAAAATAATAACTGAAAAACTTGAAACCAGGTCAAACAACTTCATCCTTGAGCTGTAGGCTTCTCTCCAAGTGGGTTTGCATGATATTTATTGCTTTTGCACTTCATATTTCTTAGTTCTCATACCCAAAAGCCTGAAGCTAGCAAGATGGCTTACTAATAATTGATTATTTATGGATTATTGGAGCTGTTATTGGCGATACAAGTTTTGATGAATAGGAACTCCCAATGCAAGGTGGCCCCATTGAAACGAATGATTGCTTATCAGATTGTTCATCGACTATGAGATCCTTTTGCACTTTATGACAGACATCAAGTGGAAGGATCAACATTTACTCCTCTATGCCATGAGGAGAAACCCAAGGGTTACCCATGCAACCAGACCTGGTACCACCTGGGCAATGTTGCAAATGGGAGGACTGGCAGCATCCCCTGCTATGTCACCAACTTCCTTGCATTGTGGTTCTCAATTATTTCCATAGTTGAATGATCCCATATTGATCTAGTCTGTTCATAGTCCATTCAGGGGTTGATTAAATGGTCTCACCTTCCTATTGAAGATGCCACTTGGGAGGATTCCACTTTTATTCTAAAGCAGTTTCTTGAATTTCAGTCTTCTTGGGGACAAGAAGACCTTCATAAGGAAGGTATTGTCACATACAGCAGACGTAGAAGGAAGGAGAAGTCAATAAAAGGGAAGGAATAACAAGAACAGTTGCAGAACTAGAAGGAAAACTAGTGATTGGAGGGGAAACTAGTTGACTAAGTCAATAATCTGTTAGTGGCAGTTACTAGAACTAGTGTATAAAACAAAGAATGTAAACTCTGGAGAAATATTCAATCCAAACTACATTCTCCCTAATTCTCTAAACTTCTCTTCTCATCTAAAGTCTCTATTCTCTTTCTCACCTAGTTCTTTTCTACTGTTTCTAGCAATTTCCCTGACATAATCATGGTATTGTAAGGCAAACAATAAATCTGCAATCATGAAACCATTTCCAATTCCAGTTATGTTATTTAAAAACCCTAGTTAAGCAGGGTTTTGTCATGCATCACTTCACTTGGGATTATAAAGTAGATCCATTCTCTTTCTCAGAATCCAGGAATCATGTAGTAAGATGGTGTCACAATCAGATTGAAAAAGCACTGATAAGAATAAATTACATGCTTGAGGATAGCACAAATATAATGTATTAGTTGGTAAAAAAACAGTCACAATCAAAACAAAAAGAAATTTAGATCGTTCATACCACTGATAAGACATATTTTCACTTAGAACAGGGAGGTACAAAATGTTATATTTCAGCAAACTGGAAATAGAAGTTATAGTATTGTTCACTATGACATACAATTAGGAATAAAAGAAATCACGCCCAACATTCAGAACCAGATATTCAACCTTTTAACCCTTTTTTTAGCATAATTCATAACATTTTGAAAATATTTAAGGTCATTTACATTTGACCAGAACTCTGAAAGGATAACATTAACAACAAACCTGGAGCGTACCACGAGGTATAGGAACAGCTTCCCATCTATTTGTATAACAATCTCTTCCCTTCTGAAGAAATCTTAAAGCCCTAACAACCTGCAAATTAAATAACATTGTGATTTTCCAATTACTCAAGTGTTCAGCTAAAATTGAAAGTTCAATAATAAATCAAAAAGTAAAATACAATCAGGTTTAAGGAAAAATGCCTTGAGGTACCCATCTGCCATTCTTAAAAAAGTTTACAATGTATTGTTTTTTGCACATCTATTAGCTAGTTTACCTATTGTACTTTGAATATAGTAGATTTTAACTAACTCCTTCTATCGGTTTTTACCTTGATTGCCTTATGCATCAGATGGTGTGTTTAGTTTCTCTATGAAACTTCAATTCCCTATTATCACCATCAAATAAAAATTCTAGTAGTTCTTCCTCAACTTAACACAGCCAGATACAAGTTGAAAGGGAAACAATACATCCACATAGTCAGATAATTAGCATTGTCAGAGTTGGCTGCTAATTATCGGTGCCATCAAGCAAAACTGATTACAGCTTCCTACCTCTCCAGTCACCAGTACATGGCTGAGAGCACACCTAAGAAGCTTCATGGCAATTAATGAAAGATACAGCTTAATACATTCATGCCATAATATCCCTTATAATTTCTCATGTTTCTAGATGGATACACAAGGATTTACCCTCATCTATCAAACTTCTGTTACAACTTCCAACCAAAAGCTGAAGTGAAGGAGAAGAACTATACATCATATCACATTTTAGTAGCTAGGAAATTGGAACTCCAGTCCTCACCTTCACATGGCAGACCAGCATAAATGAATTCAAATGAAATTAAATTGAGATAAATGGACTTACATGAAAAGGAGATATAGACCTAATACAGGGAGTTCATAAATCAGACTCCGTGCCATGTTAAAAGCAAACAACCCAAATATTAGATGAAAAGGCTGATAATTATTAAGCCCTAATTCATAGCCAATTAACATGAGATTCTCTTTCTTAACACTTATACGAGACAAAAGTGTAATATCCAAGTCAAAACTCTAAGCATTTCAGTTATCAATCAATTTCAACAGTGTCACAACATTCCTAAGGCAGAAGTATGAAATCCAGACCAGCATTCCCTTAGCCTAAAACACACCAAACAACTATAATTAGGAATTAGGATATGCACCAAAAAGACTTAAAACAATTAGACACCACCATTTTAGTCGATCAGACTCAAGTGAAGCAAATAAACATAAAGTAACAAGAATAAAGACACTCACTCGTTCTAGAGGTAAGAAAAATGCAGAAGCACTTGAAGACTTGCTGCCAGCATTCAAGGCCACTGCCCTGCCTTGCCAATCAATTACTGGGGAACCACTTGAACCACCCTTAGTCCCAGATGCAGCCTAAAAGTAAACAAACAAGTCAAAACTCTAATAATTGGCGAGTCACAAGGTAAAAGAAACATATGCCACTGATTAATAATCTTGAGCAGATGATTAACAGAATCAAGAGAAGTATTCTGAAAAAATTAATGGACCAGCACAGGAAAAAAAATCTATGCACAAGCATACACGTAAACAAGGTAACTGGCAGATAGCATCTAAAAGAATCTACCATTTTGTCTAAAGCCACTCACTTCCATGATGAATAAAAAAGACTAAAATGTAATTTTGATGACTCCCTAACACACATGAGATGCCCATAGTTGAGAAATTCACGTCACATGATTGCCGGATGCAAAAAAAATAAAAAATAAGTGGCAACCCACTTATTGAACAATTTGGAAATTCTCTATGTGATTGCTAGTATCCAGAATTGAATTACTTACTTGCATGTAGAATGTATTGAAGTCATTATATCCATCCCTACACCAAGAAATGTTCGTAGTTAACACAGTCTAACAAGAATCAACAAAATTTGGCACCAAAAAAAAGTTAACTTGTTGGGTTTGACTGTTGAAATTGAGCATTACAAAAGACGGACAATTAGCAAAAGAAGGCTTCGCCATTAAATTGTGTATAATCATATCTGTTACAATAAAAAAATGCCAAAAACAACAATTTTCCATCCATTCCTTCTCTATCTAAAATCAGTCAGAATGCTCACAGGAGATTAAATGATATATAAACTCCTTTGAATTAGCATATGAATAAGATCCATGTTAAGTGAAGTAATTGAATGGTCAACAACAGCTGCTTGGTATCCACAACATACTTCATACAAATTATCCTCTATATCATTTTTAAATAAAATATAAATATACGTATGAGCATATTATGAATGCATTACATTTTACCTTCAAAAAAGGGAATAAGCAATTCACAGTGAAAAAAAAGTCTGCCCTCAAGTATCTTGTGTGCAATAATCATTGATGGAAGCAATGATGTATGATGTTACACCTAATTCATTTAACTTATTATTGCAAACTTGCACAACCCAACAATGAGGAGACATTCTAATACAACATTATTTAATGTTACATACTTTTTGTAGTGAGGGGCATCTCTATCCAAACGAGCAAGAGTTCCAGCCAGAATAGAAACCTGCAAGTTCATACCCAAATCAACAAATGAATATTGACAGGGACACCAAGGAGGAAAACAAAAGCTAAAAATGCTAACTGGATTCCAGCAATGACAAAGCACCAAGGCCTAGAGAAAGTGCGAATCATACACTGAACACTAAGTGACAAAGACTAGAAATCAATTTGAAGGTGTAATCTACAAAATACTTCATTTGGAGATATAACAAAGAATCATAAAAATAGAAAAACTTCATATTTCATGCAACGAAATACCTTCTCACCACTATCATTACCAACAACCCTGATTTCAAGTCCAACACAGGCAGCCTCAGGAGCAAGAGGAATTTCCTCATAGTTCAGAAATTGGATTGCACCAGGATCATAACGAAAGAAGCCAAAATCATGAACCTGGAAAATGCAAAATGTTAAAACTAAACAACAAGACCTTACACACATACATGCATTAATAACAGTCACCCACATGTAAGCATGGGTGCAAATATGTTCTACAACCACCCACTCATTCTAGAAGGGATGTCCAATGAAAAACAGAGTCATGACACTTATATTAGAAGAAATGAAATATTATGCAAGAGAAGGGATAAGGTTCACAACTTGGAGGATAAGGTATCATCGTAAACTAAAGTGAATAAAGTGCACACTCCAATCATACTGACTAGTGCCCATTGTCCAAAAGCCCCAAAGCCTAGAGAAGTCAAGAAAAATACTCCTGCTGATAGATTTGAAAACAAAACTGGCAATTGGAGATATGGGCATTTTGTCCATCCAAATACTCCATACTACCACAAAGAATGCACAAGTCTAGAAGACTTTGACACCTTTACCCCGACAAATATTCTCCACTTCAAACCAACAAATATCTCCAAATCATCTCCACCTTTTTTTCTTACCTACCCTTTTTTGTGTTATGAAAGTCATAAGTCCTTTTGATGCTGAACTTGTTGAAAAGCATCTTAGCAGCTCCAACTTCTTAATAGTGGAAAAAACTTCCATCTTATATGTTAATTCATCTTAGCACTTAAATATTACTTCAGGAAAGTGTAGAATTTGCAATTATTAGCAACAAAACTTTGAATGGTATCAACTATCTTTCATACATAAGTACCGACAGAGTTCTTCCAGTTGTCTTCTGTTCTGCAGTGTTGTTAGACCACACCATAGGGATATGTTGCAAAAGGTGCAGCAATTTTTTAGGCCCCCATGCAATGAACATTCATCATCATCAATGCAAAAGAGGCACCTCTTTGCTTAACTAAATACATTTTATGTTTATGATCAGTTGAATTTCATATACCAGCACCATCTAGCTATCCAACTGCTTTCTTACATTGGGATGAAGCTGAAATGCCTAGTAGACCAAAGACTAAGAAGGAAGGGGAAATAATAATGATACTTAGAAATGTTATGATAGTAACAAAATAACTTTTTAAATATTAAGCCTCATCTAAACAAATTAACATGATGATTTATTTAGCTTATTTTCATTTTCATTTGCCCTTATTATGAGTTGGGAGTCATTACGATACAGGGTCAAAAGATTTAAGATTAATTTTTAATTCAGAAGGGCCAAAACATAATTCCACTACAATTGGGTCAATATTTTCTTATCTATTCTACAACCTATTAGGGTTAGGGTAAGAATTACCCAGCTAAATCACCCTTTCATATAATATACCATATGGCTTATTTCCTAAAAAACAGTGCACCAAAATTTGATAGTGAATGTCTATGCTTTGAAGCTTGTGCTTTGTCTCCAGAGGTCTTTGGCATTCAAATGTGCATGGCAAGTTCAACGACACTGGTTTTGCATGGATTTTCAGCTATTAATACATTCTAATGGCATAGAAAGTGGACAGCTTTCTATTGCATTGCATGTTTAGTTATATTTCTCCAGTATCAATTCGATGATGCCAAAGACAATTGCTTGCTGATGCAAGATTCTTGTTCAGGACCAAACCATCAATCTGATGCCAAGGACTAACTGAGACATCTTCTCTGGAGATCTCTAAGAAGGTATGATGTTGCAAAGAGTAATGCATTGTTGATTTTACAAAGTACAGAAATCACACAGCATTTGATGGAGTTGCAATGGTTGAAACTAGAGACTAAATCAAGGATTTTGGTCTACCTATTTTTCCTAGTTATCATCTATCAATCTCTTCAAATTCAACTTGTCAAATCTCATTTTAGTAGATATATATCTTTTCTTATTTTTAAGTTCACATTTTCCCTCCTTTTCTTTTAACTTAAATTTCTAACGCTACTCTAGTAATTGCACATGCCTGCAGATTGCATCACTCCCAGAGATTATTTTAAGAGTAGCTGCTTACTGTTTAAAAAGAAAAGTACAGTAATAAGTAATAACTACAGTAAATTACCTTCATAAAGTACTTCTAAAGGAAATTTCCTCATTCCATGTCAGATTCTTCCACTTTCCAAAATTATTCTTTTTCATGGCAGAAAAAAATATTGCTAATGGTTTCTCCAACAATAACAAAAATCATGTCGATTCCAAAAGATTCAAATATATACATTTTAAAAGAAAATACTTTACACTTACTGGATCCCTGTAAATAGGATGCACAGGAATTTCCTCACGGTTTAGAAACATAGCCTCTGCAACTACAGGTCCTACAAAACCAAAAATAAAAGAAAAATTAAACAATTAAAAAAGGCTTTATCTGAGGCTATAAATTTCTGACCCAAGATCCATATTGATAAGGATTTATAGTCCTTTGCTTGTTCGAAAATCTATGAGTAAAAAAAAATTCCATCATTTGTGTTTTTTCTTTCTTTTCATTTTGGCATATCAAAAAATTTTAGCAGTGTCTATTCTTCCATAGTGTGTGTCTATTCTTTCAGATAATTGAACATTCATCCTAGGTTGACTATCTCCATAAAATTACTATTTCCAGCACATTTCACCAAAAAAATAATAGAACATGAAAAAAAATCAAAGAACAATACTTAGACAGAATATCAAGCAACATTATGATAAGCTGCTTAGAAATACATGCAGTCACATCTACACATCTCTGTGTGCATCTCCAAAAACATATAGGTTTTTTATCTTTTCACACATCCACAAAAAATGTGTTTCATGTTCTAGTCATGTCAAATTTCCATGACAATGACATAATAGCAAAATACCCTTTCCGCTTCTGAAGTAAAACAATAGAAACCTCCCACACTTCTTCAGAATGTAGACCTACTTCGATCCAGTGCAAGAGTTCTAAAAATATAATCCAAAAGAAATTTTAGTTTCCCACCAATCAATTCAACTTAGAGTCTCATTCACAATCACAAACTAAGAACCTGCAACATGTCCTGCATAGCAAAAGTCAAGGAAAGGCTATAAATTTACAATAATATTTTTGCTAACTGAAACATACCTAAAAAATGTTGCTAAACATTCCCACTATCTTATAATAATCCAAAAGTTGAATATTCAAGTTACACACACAATATTCAGAATGACACTAAGGCAGTTCAAAAACTTCATCATTGGGGCAAACAAATGGCAGGCACCAGAATATCAACCTGAAACAAAAAAGTTCATAACCCAGAAGAGGAAGGAATATAGCCCTTCTTTACTTATATGGTTGAACTAAAACCATTTATAAAGCACGCCAGATCAAAATGCTCTGTTCACTGTTTAACAACAACTTCACCGTAAACTAAAGTGGTGGTGAATCAGAATAGACAACAACAACTGCATACCAACAAAAATAATCTCTTTGTTTGTTCCACTTCAAATTCTAACAAACAAAAGAAAAAACCTTGCCCACAGGAGGTTTATTAGACCAAATATATAGATGAATGCCAAGTATGGGTGAGCATATAATAACTAAGGTGCATGGAAATTATTCATTAGCAACATGTAAAGCACTCCTCGAACTTGGCACTCATCTATTGATTTTGTGTAAAAAAAAATTGCTGTAAGCAGATGTTTTCCCAACCAAAAACATAAGAAAAGTGAAAGGAAGTGGAGAGAAAAAGAATCACAGTATATAAACTTCCAGTTTAAACCATTTGCACTGTCAATTCCCCCCCAAAACACATTCGCGTTAATTGCTTTAGAACTGGAAAAAGAAAATGCAATTCCTTCATTCCTCTATTCCTCAAGCATCAATCAAGATACAAATTACAAAGTTTCTTTCTTTCACATCCTAGGGTACTAATGCAAGACGACCCGAATTCCTTCATTACCTCAAGCACCAAGTAAATTGCTATCACGAAGTTTCTGGCTTTCACATACTATGAACAAACCCAAAATGGTAAAAGTGCAACATTTCATTAACCAAACAAGCAAAGATTAATTGAACCTCAAATAATCCATATATTTACATAAACCAATCAGTACTAATAATTTCACAAACAAATAAGAATACCAGGCTTCACGACGTGGCGATTGGTGAGAATAATTCCCCGACGCTTATCCACCACAAACCCAGTAGCATAACTAGCACCAGCAGACTCAGTATCAAATGCGCGGCAAGCAGTTGTCCGCAGAACAACAACGGCAGGGACAACCTTGTCTAGAGCCCTCCGCCAGTCCTCAGCAGAGGCGACGCTCTCTCGAAAAGGCGGGTCGATCTCCATGCAAAGGTCTTCCTTGATGGTGGATTCGAGGCTAGCCATGGCAGTCTCGGATCCCAATCTCTCCAAAGGGTCCCCCATCCTCGTCGATTACTTTCTCTATGGGGGTCGATGAGAGGCGCAAGAAGCGTGTAGAGTGTAGGAGAGAGAGAGGGGCCAGAGGTGTCTATTATGCAGCAGAGCGCGTGACTGCGCTGTGTGTGTGTTTTTGTGTGTCAGCGTTAAGATCTATAATTGCTTGCCCAATACAATTATTATAATTCATATATTATTTATTGACCAAAAAAAAAAGATTCTATTAATTAAAAATTTTCAAAATCTAAAATACCATCTAACCTATCATATCAAAATTTAATTTTGTTTTATTTTCGTAACCTTAAGTTTTATTTTGATGAAATTAATATTTAAATTAGAATATGTGAAATATAACTTAATAAAATCTGATTTAATTAATTATATTTTTATATCTTTTATTTTAAAGTAAAATAAATTGAAACTATATAAATTAAAAATCAATTAAATTTCTCTATAAATAATAAGTTGAGTGACTGAAATATATATATGTTAATACATCATGAATCAGAGATTTTCTTACTAGAAATATAAAGGGAGCAGAGTAGAAGTTGAATATAAGACTTCTCAAAATTTAAATTCACATACTCATTATCATAATAAGTTTGCGAATATATAAATAAGAGGATTAGAGTTAAGATTGTTTTGATATTATATATATGTATACATTAACATTGTATCTTAACAAAATCTGTCATTGAATGTAATTTATAATTTTCTAAAATCTAAAATGATAAAATTGGTGCTATAATTTTTTAAATACTATTTATCTTATAGATATTTTTAAATTTATATAAACTTTAAAGTTACATTAAATAATAAATAAATATTATTGTAAATAGTATAAATAAATAAAAGTGTTGTGGACAATCTTATATTCCTCTCATCCCACTTATTTATGCATATAACATAAATTATAGATAAAACAAAACCACATGTTTACTAACTACTGTTTGTAATTTAGTGTACATATATATAATTTAATTTTAAAAAACAATAAATTAATATTTATTATAAAAATAATTAAATTAATATTATCATATTATTAATATAAAATAATGTATTGAATTTATTTATGATAGATACTAAATTATTAGAATATAAAAAATTATTAAAAATTAAATCGTAAATAAAATAGAAAAAAACATAGCTGTATTTCTCACAATAATTCGCAATTATGTGTTGTTTTTAAATGACAACTGAAATGATTCGCTTTGAAAATTTTGAAGATGCGAATGTATAAATTTTACTAAAACAAGAAACTAATTGTAATTTACTCTTTTTCAGAATTTTCATCAACAAAACCGAAACTCGGGCACATATTATGGATACCACTGAATTCGGACGCGTCAGTTTATTTTTTGCTAATAAATTAACATATCCATAGCGAAAAGACGACACAAATAAAAAGTCAAAAAGTTGTCTTTTTTTTTTTTCTTTTTTTATAACCACGTTATACGTTTTGGTGTATAGCCTTGTTACCATAGCTAAATTGATGTAGTTTTTTCGAGGTTCAAATTGGAGAATCCTTACTCTTTTCTTAAAGCAACAAACAGAGTTTCTTCCAACGAAAATTACACACCTTGAAATCAAATGCACTTCATTATACGCTATTGCAGTGCCTTTATTATCGTTCTACGCCAAATTGCAGTGTCTGGATCAAACCTCAATTCCCATGTAGGCCAGTAGTGTAAATCCTGCTTCAATGTCAATACCTGTGGCTTTCCATTCAACTTGATCGTCCTTATCCGAACAAATTCCTCGCTTCCTAAATCCTGATAAATACAGAGTATAGCTAATTAGCACTTGCATGGATGCAAGATATGCCAAGCATTAAGCAATAAAAAGGAACATCACAACTAATTATCATCCTTCTTTTTTAGATAATTCGAAAATAATTTTGAGAGACAAAATTATAACAACAACAATAAAGCCTTAGTCCCAAACAAGTTGGGGTCGGCTGTATGAATCCTCTAACAAATAAGCTCCCAGGTAATATCCCAATCACACGCCTTAGACTCCTTCCATTACTCGGATCATTATAACAAGAAAAATATAATTATCATTATTATCAGTTAGTCTTTCGATCATTATTACAAAGTAGCCACCAAAATATAATATCCAAAATCACAAAGCAAAGAGAAGTAAAGTTCATTGAAATTTTCAAGAATACAGTCAGTTAATAGTAACTAATATTTACAATATGGAAAAATTATACCTTTGTCACACTAACAAATGCATCCAAATCAGGAGTTGCTTTTCCATTGACTTCAACTATCCAACGAAGAGAACATAAGCCATATCTATCTGCAGGACTCCCACGATATGACCTAACACAATCGATGAACTGTGAAATCTATACAATTAAACAGAGCATTCTCACATGATATCATTTGAGACATTGCCGCAGCAACAAATCATCTTTAGTAATGAATCAATTCATATGTAATAATCTTAATGCAACTGGTGATTATGATGAGAGTAACATTTTTCGATTGCAACAGAAACTTAAACCAAATTAATCAACTATGATTTATGAATAAGAAAACAGTAAAATTTGAAAGAAGCCTGGAGAACGTGGATGTGTAGTAAAATGACTTTAAAAGATAGCAAGGCCTAAACTGTCATTTATCCAGCACAACTCTCTATGTCAGCTCTCTTTGACTAGCTTCAAAAACTTGACATCCTAAACTACCTCGTCTGCTCAGCTACAAACAGTTTGCCAACCTTACATCCGTGTTACTAAGTAGGCATGTAAACCTATTTTGTATTAAGCATGCATAATAATTGTGTTCAGATGGAGCAAATCATAGCATGACTCCAGTTGTTATCTCAAAATTAATGAAAATTTTTTGATGAAACCTAGAGTCTTACTTTGCAACATACACACCATGCCCTTCTTCAGGAAGAAACCCAAGAGCACGCACTGCTGGATGAGGATATTGCAAAATACACCCACACCAATTTATCATTCTTGTTGTGCCATTCCCGTCTCTAATATCTGTTCCTACAAGAAGATCAACTTCACGTCCCTAACAAACCAGGCAGATCAGATCATCAAATTGATTTAGTCATTAACAACATATCAGAAAGCATATATCACGTCAAGCTACATTTTTCTAGTACACCAAACAATAGTATGAATGAGTTAAAAAGATTGTGAATATCCATTTAGTGTTTGCTTACTTGTCGGAATATGGTCAAGTGGAGCTTCCCATCATTGTCACCACACTTCTCTAATGCCTCACAAGCATTTTCTATGTCCTGGAAACAAGTAACTGGCTCATTATTGACTGCCAGCACCATGTCACCTTGCTTTAATATGTTCGCAGCCTTAGATCCGGCCAAACAACCTTTAACACGTAAGACTTGTCGCCTTATTGAATCTCTCTTGACAAGAGCCTAGAGAAATAACAACCAATAATGACTATAATTATGATGTAGCCATTCCCTACAACATTTTTATGCAACCCTTGCTCTAAATATTTGGTCAATGATAATGTCGATCAAATATAAATGTTAGGATATTGATGCATAAATCATTCTCAGACTATAGGTCATAGGCTGTTTTATTAAGGATTTTGATCGTCTTGAATAATTCTTCTATTTTTGTTACATGTTCTTTCACCCAAACCATTGACAAGTTCAAACTTGGGATTGCCACTTTCACGCTTGCACAATAATATTACATTCATAATTAGTGTACTTTGGAAGGGAACCATCATCTTGCAAAATCAAAATGTCATGGATAACCAATTCCCAACATGGGACTGAGCATTACGGACAGGTACCTAGCATTACAATACTGAAATTTGAAAAATAGCCCAATCAGTACACATCACATTTTAGGTTATGGTTGCATCTCAGGAACCCTCAAGAGCTCCCTTAGCTCTGAATTCTTTTATATATGTATTGATCCTATATATAATAGAGTATATCAGAAGTGATTTCGAGTGCTTTGAATTGTACTGAGGCAGAGCAATCATAAATACTTGAATGTGGCCATAGTAATTTGGCTAGAAAAAAACTTGAAACAAAGAAAATGCAACATTTTCCATGTCATATCGCATATTACAATGAACAACACCCAATTATAGCCCTATACTCATTTTTTGTTGTGCTGATCATATTCACCTAGAACTCAATGCTTTAGATGCCCAACAAAGACGTTGTTATTAAACTAATTTATCCTCAAATAAAAATAATGTTTTCAAGCAAAAAAATGACTCGGCATAAATTTCTTTGAACATGTGAAAAGGGACCAAAGACTGCAGACAATGCATTCAATTTCACACCACACCAGCAAAGAGAAAAGAAATATAAACATTTAAAAAAAATGAATCGTACTTGGATCCAATCAGCACTCAGGCCAAAACTCCGAGCCTTTGAAAGCAATCTAGGGATAAGTTCGACCTCCAAAATCCTAACAAGTGGCATGGACCTTTTGACACCATTAATGAGAAGCGAAGGTCTGTCTCCACCAGATATGATCTTGTCAAGTACTTGGCTGACCATATATATTGGAATACCTCTAACAAATTGCAGACTGCCACCAGATTTTGGCTGAAAATAACGACTTAAGTTGCAGCATAATACTATAACAAAGAAAACTAGGAGAAATGAACAGTGAGAACCTTAGTTGGACTTGCAAAGCTTGCCCATAAAGCCTGAACCTTTCCATGCTCATTACTTAGAATTCCCGTAAATGCATTACCAAAATCTGGAGGACAGCAAAATATAAGATCAACAATTATTGCATATAAACCAACAAAGCTTGGTCAATTATATCAACTCCTTACCAGAATCAAGCTCGATCACTTCCATATTTTTTGCTGAGCTGACATGTAATGGAAGACATGGGTTTGTCACAGTTGACTTCCTAGATATTGCCTTTAGGCTTCTTAACCCCACGAGATATACTGTATCTCCACGACATAGTTCAGGTTCTGCTCAAATAGTACAACTAGAATTCTTAATACAAACAAATTGAATATAGAAAAGCAAACAGTTTCATGAGAGCAACACTATTGAAAGAAAAAAAAAGCCACATGGGCACACAATTAAACAGGTAAGGCCGCACAGGATGGAAATAGCCTATCTGCAAAGCAGGGCAAAGCTGCTTACATCAACCAAGCCTACAAGTGTGGATGGTTCGTGCATTGAGTTTCCCTTTTATGGAGCAACCATCAGAAAATAATGGCTGAAGATTGAATTCCTCGGCCATACTCTACAACCAGCTCATTTATTTGCCTATGGTCACAAGGTACTAGGTAGTGATCACTTTTTGGAATAGTGAATCTGTTTTCCTAGAAGATCATCTGCAAGACAGTGAAATTCCAAGAATTCCACACTGGACAAAGACAAAAGAAGATAGAAGCTTCTTCCTCCACAAAATTCAAGCATGCTCATCTCACCATACCTCACTTTAGATTATATACACAGGCGAGGAGTAAAAACGAAATTAATCCCTAAAATGAAGCCCTAAGATCAAGCTAATTAGGAATTAATATCATATTTAATCAAGCTAATAAGGAAATAAATATTCTCTTAACACTCTCCCTCAAGTTGGAGCATAGATATTAATCATGTATGCCCAACTTGTTACAAATATAGTAAACTGAAGGTCCATTTAAATCTTTAATAAAGATATCTCCTATAGTCCTCCGGTTCTAACATGTCTTATGGAATTTATTTTCTGCTGGATTTTCTCACGAACAAAATGACAGTCAATTTCAATATGTTTGGTTCATTCATGGAAAACTGAAATAGAGGCAATGTGGATGGTTATTTGATTATCACACCAAAGCTTAGAGGGTGAAGAAATCTTTAAGCCAACCTCTTCTAACAGTTGTTGTATCCACATTACTTAACATACAATTTGTGCTATGGCTCAATGCTTAGATTCAACACTAGAATGGGAGACCATATTTTTATTTATTGCCCTTCTATGACACTAAATTACCTGTCACAACAACACAATATCCTATTGTTGACCTTCTATCAACTTTTGAGTCTGCTCAGTTTGCATCAGTAAAACATTTGATGTCTGAATATTTATAATTACTATAAAAGAGACCATGTTTTGGAGCTCCTTTGAAGTAACATAGTATACATCCAAATGCTTCCCAGTGAGCAATAGCAGGAGAGGACATAAATTGATTTACTATACTTACTAAATATGCAATATATGGACGAGTCATTGTCAAGTAGTTCAATTTTTCCACTAATCTCCTATACATCTCAAGATCCTTAAAGGCCTCACTGTTTGTTGTGGTGAGTTGAACATTTAGGGTCATTGATATATTACTAGGCTTAGCACTCAATTTTACTATTTCTGCCAATAAATCAAGAACATATTTTCTTTGCGAGAGAAAATACCATTCTTACACCTTGAAACTTAAATTCTCAAAAAATATTTTAAGGAGCCCAAATCTTTTGTGTGAAATTAAGACTGAAGAAATGATTTCAGAGATGAAATGCCTTCACTATAACTGTTTGTGATAACAACGTCATCCACATACACTACCAACAAGATCAATCCATTGTCATAATTTATGTAGAAAACTAAGTGGTCACATTTGCTCTTTTCTATCACAGAATGTGGGTATTTAATATATATTAGGAAACAAATAGATAAGAAGATAGTATTTGTATACCGTAGGTAGTTGATATCTATTAGGAAAGATAGAAAGTAGAATTTGAGTAGGTGACTAGTTTAGTGTATGTTTACCTATATATATAAATATGTATATGTGTACCAATCTCTTCATTATGAATTAATAAAAATTCATCCATTCTTTTCAACATTTTATAATTCAAATTATTGTACGGCCTCACTAAATTTACCAAACCAAGCTCGAGGTCTTTGTTCCAAACCATAAAGAGATTTATGAAGTTTGCAAATCTTACCTAACTCCCTCTGAGCAACAAAACAAGGTGGTTGATCAATATAGACTTCCTCCCGAAGGTCACTATAAAAGAAAAACATTTTTTATGTTTAGCCAGTGTAATGGCTAAGCATAAGTAGTTGCTAAAGAGACAAATAACCAAATGGAGGTTAACTTGGCAATTGGTGAAAAAGTACCAGAATAATCAAATCCATAAGTTTGGGCATAGCCTTTGGCAACCAAGTGGGCCTTTAGGTGAACAATAGACGCATTAGAATTGATTTTGACTGTGAAAACCCACTTACAACCAATGGTTTGCTTGCCTGGGAGCAATGATATCAATTCTCAAGTACCATTAGTCTCCAAAGCTTACATTTCCTCCTCCATTGCAGTTCTGCCGCCCATATGAGATAATGCCTCACCCACAATTTTAAGAACTGAAATAGAATCTAAAGTAGAGGCAAAACAACAAGAAACATATGATAATTAATCATGAGGAGATAGGATAGGTGCATGTACGTTTACCTTTGCGAAGAGTAATAGGAAGGTCATGATCAAATTGAGAAGAAATTGTGAGACTAGTAGGATCCACCAACAAAGAAGCCGGTAGTGGACAAAGCCAGTAATCTCTACTAGTTTGTAATAAATGCGAACAACAGGAGGTCGACTTGTTATAGAAGCATTAAGACCAGGAGGACTTTGGAAACTGGATTGAGGATGAATTGTATAAACCAAAATATCATCTTCTTCCCCTTGAAATTCATAAAGAGATGATGGGGGAAGAAAGGAGTAAACATAAAAAAAGGTAAAATCATTGGACATAAGATAATGGTTAAGTTTAGGAGAAAAATAACGATACCCTTTTTGATATCGAGAGTATCTAGGAAAAACACATTTGAGTAATTTGGGATCCAATTTAGTTACCTATTGTAAACAAAATATTGCCTCATAAATTAGCTAGATTACAAAACAATTAGGTCCAAATCAACTTTATTATAGTTCATAATTTTAAGGCTTGATTTTAGGGATTAACTTTCTAATTAATCATTATGTAGGACTACTTTTTTTGTAAAATACACACCAATAAAATTATTTCTCTATATTCCTACATGGTATCAGAGCCTATTTGGAGAGAAAATTAAATTTTCTCATTGAGGGTTTAGACCCAATTTTGATTTAGGTTGTTGTTCTTTAAGTCACCATCACTACCCCCCTAAGAAGGAAGGAAAGTCTTCGGTGAGCCTCCCTGCAAATCCGGTCACCATAATCTAGCGTGTGAGCCTCAACCGCCGACCAAAGAATCTATGTGCCCTCCCACTCGTCGTTGTGTGGACTTGTGTGCGTTGTCTTCTTCTGTTTTGATCGACATCGTCGGCATCGCCCAGAGGTGTACTCCTTCATTCTCTAATTTATTTTATGTTTGGGATTAGAGATGATTTTGTTGATTCAAGTTGCTGCCTATATATTTTTCTTTGGGTTGGTTTAGTTGTTGCCCTAAATATCATTGCTATGTTTATGGCTTGTTGCTGCAGGTAATTCGAAATGGCAGAAAACAAGACTACAATTGTAGATGTGATCCCTGTGATAACTAAAATCACACAACATAAACTCAAAGGGACCAATTATCTTGATTGGATTAAAAATGTTCGATTATACCTAAGAAGTATTGGGATGGATGATCACCTTGTAATAGATCCACCCAATGATGATACGAAACAAACTTGGATGAGAGAAGATGCTTGGTTATTTCTTCAAATTCGCAACTCCATTGGTAGTGAGGTAATCATATTGATTAATCAATGAGAATTTGTTAAAGAAAATGATGAATAATTTAGAATTTTTATACTCAAGAAAAAGGAACATTTCTCATATCTTTGAGGTACGTAAAGCGTTCTATCATGCTGAAAATAAGAACGGACACTTACTGCATATTTTATGAATTTTAAGAGTATTTATATAGAACTAAATGCTTTAATGCCATTTAGTACAGATGTAAAAGTTCAACAAGCCCAGAGAGAGCAAATAGCTGTAATGAGTTTTCTTGTAGACCTTCCACTGGAATTTGAGACCTGCCAAATCACAAATTCTTTAAGTTCTGAAATTTCATCCTTACATGATACCTTTACTAGGGCGTAACATACAAAGACATCTCCTTCCCTTCCTCACACTAATAATGTATTGGTTAGTCATGGAAATAATGATAAAGAAGAAAATAGAGGAGGTCGGGGTACTGAATCTAGTGAAGTTATTTGTTACTACTGCAAGGAACCTGGACATATTAAGAAGTGTTAGTATGTGTGACCAAGTCATAGTTGTTGGCTATAAGACTAGCTCTTAGAATTGAGTCCTAAGTTAGATATGTTTCCTAGTTTAGTTGTTTATTTTTTCAAGGATTCCTCTTGTATAAATACACATACAAATTTAAATAAAATATATCATTCTCAGAAATCTTCATGGTATCAGAGCCCATGCCGACTTAAGGACAACAACAACAACAACAAAGCCTTATGCCGACTTAAGGAGATCAAAGTTTTTTCCCTCTCCAGCACTTTTCGAGTCATAGTTCGATTACCGTTCGTGACCTTATTTTTTCATCACCGCCTAACCAGAAGAAGACCCATTCCCCGATAACCGTCTCTGTGAAATTTCACGGCCAAACACCTACACGCGCGATCCCACGCGCTGCCACAAGCTTCTAATGCCCCTTCCACGCGCCGCCACAAGCTTCTAATGCCCCGTCCGATCACCGCTTGTTGATTTTTTCCGACCGATCGACTCACCTGTTCATCCCACCTCCAGCTACCTAGCTCCGATCATCGATCATTGAATTTTTTTCCGACCGTTCAACTTGCCACTTCGTCCCAACTCTGGCTATTTGATCAGTTGCTATTGATTCGACACTACCAGGTTATTGTTTCCTTTCTTCTTGGATTAATTTGTTATTTCCGGTCTCTGTTGCTATGAGGACATCGATAGACATCCAAGATGCAAAATTAGGAACAGTTAACATTGCTAATGACAATCCACACCTTCAAATTAGTCCAATTAAAATTGATGGTAGTGATAGTTATTTAGCCTGGTCTAGGTCAACTTTGTTATTTATCTGTTAGTACGTGTGACCATGTCATAGTCATTGGCTATAAGACTAGGTCCTAAAATTGAGTCCTAAGTTAGATATGTTTTCTAGTATAGTTGTTTATTTTTTCAATGATTCCTCTTGTAAAAATACACATACAAATCTAAATAAAATATCATATTCTCAGAAATCTCCATGGTATCAGAGCCACCCATCCGATGTTGGGCTTCTCATATATTTGGGCTAAGTTCCCATTTATATTTCACGCTCCAGTTGGCTTGGGCGTGAGGGAGGTGTGTTGAATCCTACATCGGTAAGGGATTAAAAATATATATCCTATATAAGGTCTTGGGCAACCCTCACCCCTTGAGCTAGCTTTTGGGGTGAGTTAAGCCCAGGCCTGTTATTCTAACATAGTATTAGAGCCCGTGCCAATTTAAGGAGATCAGAGTTTTTTCTCTCTCCAGCACTTTTTCAGGCCATAGTTCGGTTGCCTTTCGAAATCTTATTTTTCCGTCACCAACCAACTAGAAGAAGACCCATTCTCCGACGACCATCTTTGTGAAATTTCACAGCTAAACACCTCTACGCGTGGTCCCATGCGCCGCCACAAACTTTTCACGCCCCGTCCACACGCCGGCGCTTGCAGGCACTTGAGCCGCAGTCCGATCACCAGTTGTTGATTTTTTCCGACCGATCGACTCACCTCTTCATCCCGCTTTCGGCTACCTAGGTTCGATCACCGGTCGTTGAATTTTTTTCCGACCGTTCAACTTGCCTCTTCGTCCCAACTCCGGCTATTTGATCAGTTGTTGTTGATTCGTCATTGTCAGGTTATTGTTTCCTTTCTTCTTGGATCAATTTGTTATTTCCTATCTCTGTTGCTATGGAGACACCAACAGACATCCAAGATGCTAAATCACGGATAGTTAGCATTGCTAATGACAATCCGCACCTTCAAATTAGCTCCATTAAACTTGATGGGTAGTGATAGTTATTTAGCCTGATCTAGGTCAGCATTGTTATTTATCAAAGCCCGTCGACCGTTCAACTCGCCTCTTCGTCCCAACACAAGGAAAAGAATGTAGATTGAAGAAGGCCTTGTATGGTCTAAAACAATCTCCCAGAGCCTGGTTTGACAGATTCAGCAAAGCCATGATCATGTTTGGATATCAACAGTGCAATGCCGATCATACCCTCTTCATTAAACATCATGAGGGTAAGATTACTCTTCTCATAGTATATGTTGATGATATAGTGATGACAGGAGATGAAAAAGAAGAAATGGTTCGATTGAAGAAAAAATTGGCTCAAGAGTTTGCAATTAAGGATCTAGGCAAACTGCAATATTTTTTGGAAATTGAAGTCGTAAGATCAAGAAAAGGCATCTTCATTTCTCAAAGAAAATATATCCTATATCTCTTGGAAGAAACTTGTACGCTGGATTGTAAACCAGTAGACTCACCCATTGAGAGCAACCATAAGCTGCAAGCAAAGACTGGAGATTCAATTGATAAAAGGAAATATCAAAGATTAGTTGGAAGACTCATCTATCTCTCACATACTAGACCAGACATAGCTTATGCAGTCAGCGTGACTAGCCAATTCATGCATGATCCACGAGTCTCACATGCAAGCTGTTATTCTCATTTTGCAATATCTTAAGTTTGCTCCAGGAAAAGGTCTCCTTTTCTCAAAACATGGCCACCTCCATATAGAAGCATTTACTGATGCTGATTGGGCTAGGTCTCCAGATGATAGAAGATCTACAACTGGCTATTGTACATTCGTGCGAAGAAATTTGGTCAATTGGAGAAGTAAGAAGCAAAGTGTAGTTGCCAGATCAAGTGCAGAAGACGAATTTAGAGCTATGGCTCAAGGTATCTGTGAACTTCTATGGCTTCAGAAATTACTAAAAGAACTGAAATTGTCTACAAGTGTTAAATCATCTCTGTACTATGATAATAAAGCTGCCATCAGTATAGCTTACAATCCAGTACAATATAATCGTACGAAACACATTGAGATTGAACATTGAATTTGACCTGACTATCAATGGCAGAAATCATGGCTGAGATTTGTGGGCTGTCAATTGCTAAGATTATGGCAGAAATCATGGTCGAGATTTGAAGACCTAATTTATCATAATTTGTATATATTCTTACCTAAAATAGATTAGCAGTAATTAGTGTAATTGCTGTAAATATTTTCTTGCCTAAAATAGGTTGTACAACAATTCTTATTTAAAGGAAAGATCATCAAAGAAAAGGCATTCAGACATTTTCTCAGACTTTGTTACTGACAAGGGTCCAAGTCCTCGGTACCTCACCTTTTCCATCTATTAAGCAAGCTTATGCGCTTGTACAACATGAAGAAAGCAGGAGGAGTGTCATGCTTTATTCATCACCAGTTAAGAAATCCGGGTTGACTACAGCTACTACTCTTGAGCAATCCA
>CAOGCB011684374.1:0-20973 GCA_948266635.1 Cnidoscolus chayamansa | reverse complement strand
TGCTCAACATAGAGCCGATTGTGGTTCAATTGTAATTGGTAAATAATCCATGAGTTTCAATCATCATATCAGGACTCGTAAAATCACAGATCGCATTCAGGAAGGAATTGCACAAATAAAACAGGAAATTAAAGAACAAATCTGAATTTATTAAAAAAAATGAAAAGAAAGGAAACTCATAGAAAAGTGAAGTTAATAGAAGCATCAGAGTCATGGAAGTATTGAGGTGAAACACTGCTGGCATTAAAGAAATGCGTGCTTCTAATAAAACCAATATCCTCATCATTTGCTTACCATTCATCAACTTGTATCCGAAATATTTAATCATCAACTTGCCAATACTATATTAGATAAAGTGGTCGCACAGAGAAAGAGAGAGAGATAAGGGTAGAGAACTAGAGATTCAATCATCAGATCAGCCGGCTGAGAGAGCAGTCGCTGCACCTGCACGGACTGTTTCTTCTATCTTATATAGCACAAAGAACCCTAGGGTTAAGGGATTGTGGGCTAATCGTAGTGCAGAATTCCAGCACTGGAAACTTAGAATATCATTGGCCCAATTTGGCTATTACCATTTGGGTTGGCCCAATCAAATTTTAGAGGACGAGGTCCATTAATCAGGTTGTCATCGGTTCAATTAAGGTAGAAAATAAAATCTAAAATTTTGCGAATTATTTATTATTAATTTTTAAATCCACATGCTTCCAGAATCAATGGAGCCAAGAATCTAGAACAAAGCCCAAGCAATGTTGTAGATGCATCGCTTGAGAAAAGGGCTGGGAAGGAAGGATCATGCCACCGCCCCTGTCTTCGTGGTTCTCTTCACCTCTGAATCCACCTCACTTCTGCGTTTTTCCTTCAACTGTTAGATTCCTGCCTGATATTACAGCCACCATCACTGCCAAAAAATCAACCCCGGCCATCATGTCCTTCTCTTCTTCATCATCGCCGTCACCATCTATAGCCAACCCCAAAGAAGAGGAAAGTCCTAGCCTTGACCCCCAAAAGCTAACCCAAGTTCTAAAATACCACAATCAGACCAAGCACTCCTTTACCAATTACGCCAGAGGCCCTCGCGGCCTCGACTGGGCTAACCAACCCAATCCATTTCGGCGTTACATTTCTGCTCCCCTCCTTTCTCTCCTACATTTTCCCACTGGCAATCAGACCCCTTCATCATCAACTGCTGATTCTGCTCCTTTATACCATTCTGTTTTTAATTCTCTTCCTCCTCCAAAACCCATATCCAAATCATCGATTTCTCAACTGTTTTACGATTCTCTCGCTCTCTCTGCTTGGAAAACTACGGGATTCTCTACTTGGTCTCTCCGGGTTAACCCGAGTAGCGGCAATTTGCACCCAACAGAAACGTACCTTATTGCCCCACCAATCGAGTCCCTTTCTAGTTCTGCTTTCGTGGCGCATTATGCCCCGAAAGAGCATTCTTTAGAGCTTAGAGCTGCCATCCCATCTGATATTTTGCTGAAGTTCTTTCCACAAAACTCGTTTATAATCGGAATTTCATCCATTTTCTGGCGCGAGGGGTGGAAATATGGAGAGCGTGCGTTTCGCTACTGTAATCACGATGTCGGTCATGCTATTGCTGCACTTGCAATGGCTGCAGCTGGCCTTGGATGGGACGTGAAGTTGCTTGATGGGCTAGGTTATGAGGAGCTGGAGATGTTAATGGGACTCGAAATGCATCAAAGTTTTCTAATTCCAGACACGCCAATTAAAGGTAAACTTCCAGAGATTGAATTTGAGCATCCTGATTGCTTGCTTCTTGTTTTTCCTAATGGGACCAGTAACCTGAGTGTTAATTATAAGGAATTGAGCTCGGCGATAACGGAATTTAGAAATTTGGAATGGAAAGGGAAGCCAAATTCGCTTAGCAAAGAACACGTCTGTTGGGATATTATTTACAGAACTGCAGAAGCTGTCAAAAAGCCGCTTACAGTACGAGATAAGTTCTCGATTGATCCATTTCAGGGTAGCGGGGTTTGGAGTGAAGGCTCTTATAAAGATTTTACGGTAAGAGAAGTGGTGAGGAAGAGGAGGAGCGCGGTGGATATGGACGGCGTTACTAAAATGGATAGAGACACATTTTATCAGATTTTGTTACATTGTCTTCCTTCAGGTTCTGGAAGTGGAGAAAACCAGAAAAGGCAGTTGGCGTTGCCATTTCGTGTTCTTTCCTGGGATGCCGAGGTGCATGCTGCTTTATTTGTGCATAGGGTGACTGGGCTGCCAAAAGGGTTGTATTTCTTGGTGAGAAATGAAGATCATTTTAACGAGCTCAAGAAAGCCACAAGGGCTGGGTTTAAATGGGAGAAACCGGAGGGGTGCCCTGATGGTTTACCTTTGTATGAACTTGCTAGGGGTGATTGCCAGCAGATTGCTAAACAGCTCTCCTGCCATCAGGTCTGTCAAACTTGTTTTTCCCCAGACTGTCCTAATGCTAATTAGAATTTGTTGGGGAGATATGTGATTACAAACTTGAAATTGGTATTTGATCAACAATGCTTGACGCCTAGTTTATAGAATTTAAGTTTGAAATTGATGGTATAAATGAAGACAAACTAAGATGTGTCTCTAATTGTCTTTCAATGAATGAAAGTTGATAGCTTAGGATTTTTCTTAATAAATGACAACTCGTAAGTTTCAATATTCCTAATGGGGGACGATAAGTTTGATTCTTGAATTGAATAAATCGCGGCTGTTTTCTCATATTCAAAATCAATTCAACACTTTCATGTTAAAGAAGGAACTGCTACCAAGGGATTATTTTTATTGTTTATTACTAATATTATTGAGAAGGTATGTATTTTGTTCATCTAGGTGTATTGCTGAGATCTTGTTGTTCCTGCTTTTATGCTGTTCCTTACTGTTTTGATAGAAGGAGGATTGCCGAAGGGGTGATCTACCATGCTTTTTCTGTCTCTTGAAAAATAATTACCCTAATGCAGGACATAGCAAGCGATGGCTGCTTCAGCCTGGGTATGGTGGCTCATTTTGAACCTGCCTTGCGTGGCAAAGGTGTGTGGATGTATCCTAGACTGTTTTGGGAGACTGGAGTCCTTGGTCAGGTGTTGTACCTTGAAGCACATGCAGTTGGGATTTCTGCCACTGGCATTGGTTGCTTCTTTGATGACCCTGGTATGTTTATTTTATTCACCTCTTTATGGCCTAGGATTTGATATGTGGTAGTGGACGTGCATGTTACTGTTGCTCATTGAAGTGTTGTTGTTGATTACAAATGGTACTATCACATATCACAGATTCCTTTTATAGAAATGCCTATAATCAAATCTACATTTCTTGAAAACTTATTCTTACTGTTAAATATCTCCGCAGAGCATTTGTTGGTAGTACGTGATTATGGTTTAAGGCGGCTCCACTGCTAGTTTGATTGCTAATAGTATTCTGTAGCTAATCTAGTTTTTAGTTTTTTCACATGTCCTAGAATTACAATATTGAAAACTTTCCTTATGTTGTTCTTTTTGCAGTACATGAAGTTCTTGGACTGAAAGGATCAAACTTTCAGAGTTTATATCATTTCACTGTTGGAGGTCCAGTACTGGACAAGCGGATAATGAGCTTACCAGCATATCCTGGACCTGGTGTTGATGCCTGATTTCAATACTTTGAACTGGACGAAGCATATGTTTGGTTGCATTGAACCCATCACAGACTGTTTTCATAGAAGAATCTGAATCATCTATGGAATCCAACCCTGCCGCTTAGCTTTTGTTAGCCATTGTAAATGCCATTTGACCTGTACAGGCTCATACTGGAGAGAGCAGTAAATTTGGAATGTATCAAGAACTTATCTGATATAAGAAAAAAATTGGAATAGTAATAATTTCATTTGAGGCTCTTAACCACTAATCCTTGATAAAGAAAAATAACTCGAGATTGAAGGTTTATGTAAAATGGGATCATCTTTATTATTAGGAAAAACATGCAAAGTTTTTTATGGAGTTGGATTGTTTGGCCAACCAAGTCATTGATGCCGATACTAATTGCCTTCTCTCTTCAATTGGATCTGAAAATCTATCAGTCGGATTGAGAAAAGTTGATCAAACATTTTCATGTTTAAATTAATTTCTCACAACTGTATCTTGCAGCGATTTAAAGACTTTTAAATAATTTGAAATAAAAAAGAAAATCAATTTGATTGATTACGAGACACAAATTTAGGCGAAGCAAGCAACTCATTTGGATACCAAATTCATTAAATATGTATTTTCGATAGAATATTAATTGCTAGCTTTTGCTTTTGAACGAAATAAATAAATAAAAATGCAATTTCTTTGTTTGGAGAAAGTATAAACAATGAGCAGTTAGGGTTTATTTTTATCGCAATCATCAAACTTCAGTTATCCATCGGTTTCTTGCTTTCCCCGATCTTCAGCTATTTTATTTCCGATCAGGTATCTACTATTCATCCTCCTTGTTGTCTGCTACATTATCAAGGGAAATTGCATGAACGCCACAATTTACATTCGCGATCCTCAGCTAGTTTATAGCTCTTGATCATTTCGGCGCTAAATAATTCATAAATTATTTAGGAAGCTCTTTTGTGTCACTTGTGCGACCTATTCGAGTGCTTGGCACCAAATTAGGCCTTTCATTGTGTTTGTCTGTTTCCATATGTGTTTTGTGTTGTTCTTAACTAGGAGTTTGATTTGCCTTATCACTTGATACTTTGGGAGTGCAAATTTGCTAGTCAGCTAGTTTTAAGCTCGGTACTTGGAGTTATGGGGTTTAGATGGACGAATCTTTGTCAAGTTTGGATACTGCGAGTCCTGGGTTGTAATTTTTTAATTCTTTGAAATTTTGGTCCTTGACGTGTGATAACAATTTTATTGTTCTTAATCATCCATTTGAAGTCGGACAAAACCTATATTATGTTCTAGGTTGTAGCTATCAAACACTAAGGGGAGTCTTTCTACAGTTAATAATTTGGAAGTTTTAATGTCTTGGGCATTTGATGAGAAAGATATTTTGTTATTGGTTCTTGGAATTTTTTTTCATGATTTTGAATGCACATTGATCTGCATAGGAAATCATATTAGGACAGTCAGAATAAACTAATTTCTTTGATTTCTCTTTTTAGTTTGGAGGGTATTAAGTTTGCTGGATACATTCTGAGGGTGATTTGTGATCTTTGTAGGTAAGAATATCATGCCAAACATTTTTTGTCTTATTATGCATAGTGTGAGCATCTATTTTGGGCTCTAAGCAGCATAATTTTCTCCATCTACATACATTTTTCTGCATATCTTTTGTAATTTGAGTTTTTTTTTTTTTTTTAAATAGTGTATGCATTTGATTCCATATGTTCAAAAGATTTGTTCTGGGATTTTTAAGCAATGGCCACTTGCTGTAGCAACCAAACACCTTTTGTAACGGAAATTATTGTAAGTCAATTGGTTGCACTGTGTACATGTTGTTTTGAATTGGATTTTCTTAAAGATTGCACTTTTAAAGCAAAAATAGCTATCACAAGTTGTGACCGCATCTTCCACAATCAATTCAACAGCCTTTATGCACACATGCTTGAAGTTGCAACACCATTAAAGCAAAAATTTGGATATATGTTAATTGAGAATTTATTTTCATTGATCATAAGATATGCAAACTATAATTTCATTTCAAGTGCATAACATAAGTAACTAATTAGGTTTTCATGGAGTGAGTTCAGGCGAATGGGGTTGAGTGGTCAAATTTAGTTGTAATATTAATTTTGATGCTTAAGCAACACATTTCTATCCCTATACATGGCAAAAGCTAATGTTTGCAAGAGTTTAAGATCCTGTTGTCAAATTTCATTTCAAGAATAGATATGGTTTTGAAGCTTTTGTTCCACACCATAAATTCTTACTTGTGATCTAGGTTAATTCTCAACTTGTTTAATAATTCCGCAATAATGTTTGGGGTGATCAAGCAGTAATTTTTAGGTTTGTATCGAATCAGTTCAATGACTGGAAGAACTTTGGCCTCATGCTCTAGTGTTTATGATGGTGGGATGATGCTAATCCTATGAGTTGTTTTGACACAAAATTTGATCTCTTGCCTGGTTTGTTGTGTGTTGGCATGCTTTTCTTCAAAACTAACAGTGGTTGGCTTCTTCTTGAACTCGTTTATCTATAACATTTGGACTAACATGGATTTAAATTTTTCATCAAACATTCTTGTCAGTATCACAACATCCTTTGGCGTGAAAAGGTTGTGGCATCTTCTCATCTTCACACCATATTATGGTGCATGAGAAACACAAGTCCTTGAGGCAGATATTTGAAGATAATAACTTGTTGCAAATGGATCAGTTATTTTAGGTCTTATGCTCACCAATACTCCCAGACATCAATTTTGATTTACCATATTTTTTATACGCTATATTTGCAGCTTACACTTCTCGAGTTTCCAGGTTGTGCTATTTTGGTGCTGTTTCTGAAGGATTCCAATTTGACCACCCATTCTTCAGCCGTAGCTATGCTACCCACTGGGTTGAAAGATAACCAACTTCGTGAGAGCAACAGCCAAAAGGTCCACCCTCAACCCATGGAAGAGTCTATTAATCAAAATCTCAAATCTTTGGAACCTTTGATTGCCAAAATATTTGCAAACATCTCCTCGTTGAAGTCAGCATACATCCAGCTTCAATCTGCTCATACTCCATATGATCCTGAAAAAATCCAGGCTGCTGACAAGCTTGTTATTTCTGAGCTGAAGAATCTATCTGTGCTCAAGCACTTTTACAGGGAGAACCATCCAAAACCAGTTTGTGTTTCCCCTCAGGACTCTCGCTTAGTTGCAGAAATTCAGGAACAACAGAGCCTACTTAAAACGTATGAGGTTATGGTGAAGAAATTCCAATCTGAACTTCAGAATAAAGATAATGAGATTCTTCAGTTGCAGCAGCAGATTGAGGAGGCAAATCAGAAGCGAGCGAAACTGGAAAAGAATCTTAAGCTTAGGGGCTTGTCAATCAAAGAATCAGAAGCTTCTGGAGATGAAAATGGATTTTTTTCTGTAGATGTCACACCTGAGCTCTTCATATCTGCTGTAGAAGTGGCTTTCAAAGCCATCCATGATTTTTCGAAACCAGTGATCAACATGATGAAAGCAGCTGTGTGGGACCTTGATGCAGCTGCTAACTCCATTGAGCCCAATGTTTCTTATGCGAAGAGAGCTCACAAGAAGTACGCATTTGAATCTCATATAAGTCAAAGGATGTTCTCTGGTTTTCAGCAGGAAAGTTTCTCTATAAAATCAGACAATATGACATTCACCAAAGAGAGTTTCTTTCGCCAGTTTCTTGCACTAAGGGAGATGGATCCATTAGATGTCCTTGGTCAGAACCCAGATTCCCCTTTTGGTAAATTTTGCAGGAGCAAGTACCTGGTAGTGGTTCATTCAAAGATGGAAGCTTCATTTTTTGGAAATTTGGATCAGCGAAATTATGTAATGGGAGGTGGGCACCCAAGAACTCCCTTCTATCAAGCTTTCTTGAAATTGGCCAAGTCAATATGGCTTCTGCACAGGTTGGCATATTCTTTTGATCCTAATGTTAAGGTCTTTCAGGTTAGGAGGGGTAGTGAATTCTCAGAGGTTTACATGGAAAGTGTTGTGAAGAATCTAATAATGGATGAAAACAAGAAACCTACCGTTGGGCTAATGGTCATGCCTGGTTTTTGGATAGGAGGCAGTATAATTCAGAGCCGCGTTTATCTGTCAGGTGTAATGGTTGCTGAATGATAACAAACTAAATAATCTTCGACTTAATCCTATGTGGTGTGTATCAATGTAATCTACTTATGATCATAGAATGTTGTAAAAAATTGGTATGATTGTATTGTTAATTTGTATGAGATGTAAATTAGCTTTGACATCTTTTAAGTCTTGATCTCGTTCGTGGATTGGACTATTTTTTTAGGAGCGGTTCAAAATCAGAGCCAATTGTTACTTGTTTTGCAGCTGATTTTCACTGACGCTATTATGCTGCGGCCCACTTATGGCAATTTTGCATGAATTTCAGTTATTATTATTATTATGCAAAGATAATTAACTTGTTAATTTGCTGATATCCCTATTTAGTATGCATTGTAGAAGTAAAATAATTTTATTAGTTATAATAATAATAATTCAATAATACAGTAATATGAAGAGATGATGTATTGATTTAATTATACTTAATTTTTAAGGAAAAAAGTCAATTTCTTCTAAAGATTTTCTGGGCAAAATTCATACAACTTTTAGTATTCAACAAATATAATATAATATTAAAGCTTATTATATTTAAGTTTTTAATCACAATCTCACATAAGTCCGTTGTAGTCTAGTCGGTTAGGATATTCGGCTCTCACCCGAAAGACCGGGTTCGATTCCCGGCAACGGAAATTAATCTTTTTTGCACACAAGGGGGTCTTTGGCCTTCGCGCTCCACAATCCATCTCTTTCTTTACATTTGATGTTGAATGTAAGCCGCATTTCTCTCCGTCCGTACACAATTTGCAAATTGGAATGGCAGCGGTGGAATATGAAAAGAACACGACGAGCACGGTTCTAAGCATAGGGTTTTGCAAAAATGGTTGGATGATCTATTTCTTATTTGGAAATGTGAAGAGTTTTATTTCAATTAGTGAAAACTTGTCAAAGTTACGGAGGAAGAAACAAATGAGGCTGAGCACTTGCCTTTTGTTTTGGTTCACTGTCCGACTTGATTTGCAAGGGACAAAAAAAATTATTCATTTTATATATGAAAAAAGGTAAAAATCAATTGATTTAAAAAAAAAAATGATTTTAAAAAGAAAAAATGAAATAGTACTAATTATCTTGCAGAGCATCTTCTCTTTCGTTGGTCACAGGGTATCCTGCCTTTCGTACGATAGACAAGAAGGAACATGAGCTCTTCTTTTTCTCCTTTTGCCCACGGTTGTACAGGAAGACAGGATAAAATTGATGCCCTTGGGAGACTCTTGTAAGCACCACTTTAATTCTATGTTGTTAATGCTTTTTTTTCTTCTTGTGCTTTCTTGCCGCCTAGAAAAATTAAATTTGGAACGATATGGTTACTGTGTTAAAAATTAAAAGTCGTTGAGTTTCTCATGAGTATCTATTTTTTGTTTGTGCGGTGTTCCGCACAGTTAAAACTTCTTGGCTTTTATACATATATATATAAAGGTGGACTTGAACCACACTCGTTATTGCTTCTGTTCTCGTTGAAGTTGATAAGGGTATCATTCCACCAGCATTAAAATGGTCAAATTCAACAGCCCTCGTCAGAAGTGGGCCAAACGCTGATATAAATAATGCGATTTTGCATGAAGGATCTTTTTCAACAAAAAGGCGATCATGATTAAACTTTTGGACTGCATTATAGATGCTCAAAAGAATGGGCTTACGAGGCCCAACTGTAATCTTACCCTACAATTGATTTTTCTTCCCAAAAGCAAAAATAAGACTGGCTAGAAGGTTATATAAACATGATATTGACTACTATTGTAATTCAAATATAATTCCTAATCTTAGCCAAGCCTTGATGCCAAATTGCGACGAAGGGGTCAACCGTTGCAGGGTGGTGTACTGGTGAAACTGCGAAGAAGGTATGATATATATAGAAAATAATCGTCATAAAATTACTATAAAAAGGGCCAATCAAGCAGTTAGCCACGGGAAGACACTGGGGGATGAGGGCAACCGTGCTGTCAGAACCTCAACTCCAGTTTCTGTCACCTGCGATAACAGATACTGAATATTGACAACTGCTACACAGAACGATAGACCATGTAATAACGAGAGCAAATTTTACCAAAAGAGTGTGCTCGAACTGAGCACTGCGTTTGCCATCTGCAGTAACAGCAGTCCATCCATCAGGCCACATCCGATCTCGCCATACCCCTATTTAACAAAATACATCTCATATATCGCGTTACCAAATAGCAAACTGTTCTCACCAATTTGAACAATCAGTAAACTACCTGCATTGATCATCGGTTCAATGGTAAAGGTCTGCCCAGCCTTCATCACACCAACAGCTTTATTCCCTGATTAGGTTAAGGTGTACAACGCATAAAAGGCCGCAGAGAAAAAAAAAAGGAAAAGAAAAGCATTGTCGAATTCTATGAAAAGCGGTGTATTGTGTCAGTACAATTTACAAAAACATTGAATTCAAAAGCAGCATTTACTCAGGATACTTCCATAATGAGGAATATTTGGTGCGCAATGGAAGAGCTCCCCTATACCATGACCGCAATATGACTTCACCTGTTTTTAAAAGAACTACTATCATCACAGCTAAGATAACAAGCTTACACCAACTACATAAATTTTGGCCAAAGGTACATTACCACAGATGAACCTGACATTGTAGCATGACGGTTAATAACTTCTCCAATTTCCCGAAATCTGACTCCAGGTTTCACTAATTCAATATCAAACAGGAAAAGAACATGTCAAAATAAAAATCTTCTCTCATAAATAATCAACAGACAGCCTGCCGAACATCCCATCTTACAACAACATCTCAACATCAGAGATTGTTCTTAGCAATCCATAAATGTTGCTGACATGATTCAGCAAAAGCGAAAAGGTAAATTTCCAGGCTCTTTGTCAAGGACTCCCTTCATAGGCAGCTATCCCTCATGTTTAAAAAGTGCAACTAAGAGAACAAATGCCCACACATAGAGAACAGAAAAGATCAAGAGCACAAATATAACATATACCAATGGATATTGCTTTCTCCAAGCATTCATAAGTACACTGGACCAACTGACGAGATGCTTCATCAACATTTCCAACGAAGTACGTTTCGTTGAGATCACCTACATAATGCGTCAATAAACTTAACAAGCATCTATGGGAGTACTACTTTTAAACAAATTACAAAGAAATGTAGACAAAAAAATTCAAGAAATTTGTACCATGAACACCTTTGTAGTACACAGTCACATCCACATTTACAATGTCACCATCCTCTAATTTCCTGGTGCAACGAAGGCAACTTTTAAGTTGAACTCATACACTATTATGAAGACATTTGATGACAGTAAAACGACTTAAAACAACCATGTAGAATGGCAAAATCGCAAGGAATGCTGAACAAACCACATAATAATATCATATCATTGTTTCACAATTTAGACAATAAATGCAAGTTTATGGTGCCCTATGCCAGAAAAATTTATGGTGCCCTATGCCAGAAAAAATTTACACGATGAAATTAGCAAGCACCTCGCATCAGGAATTCCATGGCAGATTACTTCATTAACTGACCTGCATGAGAAAGTTAAATCTACATTATGATCCAAAGCAAATTTGTGAAGAACTTACACAAAAGGACTACCCACGTGCAGCATGACTTTGGGAAGAAATGATAATTTAAAGGAGATGGATATCCTCCTGCAGTAATTTACAATAAAAGCAGCAGCTTTAGAAGACTATAATTAAAGCAGCTAGTTGTACCTATGCATGTACAACCTGATGGCTTATGAACTAATCTTGTCATAAAAGATGCAGTTGGAGCAACAGAGAAAAGCAGTGAAATAAACACACCAGCAGCAATAGTTGCCTCATGAACCACTCGATCAATTTCATCAGTAGTTACACCAGGACGAATGACCCGAGCAGCTGCATCCAAAACCTCTCTTGCTATCTGAAATTAACGATGTTTGCAGAGAATTGTTCATATATACAATAGGAATGGGGAGATGGTTTATGGATAGCAGAAGGCCAACCATTGTTGGTAGTCCAAGGCCAATTGTGCCACTGAATTTTTTATGGACCAAAAGAATGAAATGAGAACAGTGCAAAATGGAGTTCCTAAGTTCAAAAACAAGGCCAGAACATGCATTTTTAATCAGTCTCACAATATTTACCTAAAATAAATAGAAATTCAAATTTGATAATCTTACACTAAGAGAAGTCAAATAAATTCTTTCCCGGAAAAAAGCTACTTTTGTTGCAACATGGTCTCTAAGGACCCAATATTGCCTGAAGTATTTAAAGGATATGGAGAATGGTAAATAGCTTACTCGACAAGTTTCTCGCATTCTTTGAATTTGATCTGGAGTTTTGATCTGCATCATAGGAAACAGCAGATAAGAAAGGAATATAGAGCTAGAAGGAATCAAGTAAAAAAATGAGTCTAGCATAATTATGCATCAATTGGATTTAATGCAAAAGAACCAAGAAACTAAAATAAAAATACCTCCACAACATGCTGCAGTTCACTGTTGGGTTCAATCTTTGGGATTCCCTGCAATTTTTAGTGTAAGAAAGATATCCTGGTACTGTATGGGACAACTTAAAAAGAAAAACAGAGCAGGTGGAGATGGAAATAAGTTGAATTCATAGTGCTGGAGCAATAAGATAGAGCATTATGTTCTAAGGAGTCAATACAAAACTGTCAGAATTGAAATTTGAAATGCGACAAATATTATCTGAACAACAAAGATATTATTGGAATAAATGACAAAATGGTTTCATATTTTCATCTCAAATTGTTTTAAAATAAAAGAAGACAACAAGAAACTCACATCAACTGCCCAGTCAGGTTGATCAATGTGAGCTGGAATTACTCGTGTGGGAGATATAGGATAAGGTCTAAGTTTCCTGTCAAAAAAAGGGTCATTATGCTTTCATGAAATAAAGAGCAAAGCCGAGGTCTTACTCCAAAAAGAGATATTCTAGAATGTAAAGTACTTCTACTTCTATGAAATAGGACATGCCTCCCAGAATTCCAGTAACAGCTTGCTTTATCCAAGATGCATCATCCCCCATAGATGGGAATTGGGAAAAAGCTCTTCCCCATTATTACTATGTATATTTAGTCATTTATTACTGGTTCCATTAATTAACACGATTCAATGATATCTTGTCTGACATAACATGGTTTAAAGTCAAGTAACAGAGATATGGTCATCACTCACCAAAGAAAAGAATGAAAGTGTTACATGTCAGCATGTCATCAAAACACAAAATGAGATCAGAAAAGCTGAAAAAATATAAGAGACTACTAGCTAATACATTGACCGGATACTTGTTATTCAATGAGGCAATCCTCGAGATATACCCTGTCCAATCAAAATGAGGAAGTTTTGGAGTTCGAGTTTGTCCTCTCCTCAAGCAATATAGCCAACCTTCATTAAGTATACCTAAATCCTGTTCACCTGTAGAACCAGTCCCGAGTGAGGACAGCTTTGCCTTCATATGAACTGATTTATGAGAGCTCCAAGAAGCCTTGAAGCAATCCTGTGTGCTGATTAGGAAAAACTTCATCAATATGGGGATGAAAATAAGGTACATTTGACATGATTCCAACAAACACATGAAATGGATTCAAAAGGGGAAAAAAAAATTTCAATCAACATATTCAATAAGTTTGAAGAAATATAAATTTGCATCCAATTCAAAGTGATATAGAGAGGGAGCAACTGGATCTATCTTTCACGATTTAGAACTTTTAAGAAAAGGAATCAAATAAAATGATTTGAAAAGGTAAAGTAGTGACATTATCATATTCAGTTAGAATAGTAAACAACATGGCTCATTTGTTGCCATTTAACTCTGGGATACCAAGTTCACATTAATATTTGATCCATATGATATAAACAACAAAAAGAGGTATTCATTAAAAAAAAAAAGATAAATGAAGAATTCCATTTCTGAAAAGCCCATGATATTCAAAAGAGTCTCTGATCTGACAAATAAACAAAAGGAGAAGATGAGAAAAGGAAACAGGTGTGTATAACTTGATGGTAACTAGAAATTTCAAACCCTTTTGTGCATCATGCTTAAAGAGAGAGATGAATCAAGTATTGCATATAATTCCATAATATCATAATAATCCTCAAATTCATCATCAGGAAGTTATGTTTCAGACTGAACCATCAGCAGCATCAGTGTATGGCCATTAACAATTTAAACAAAAGTCTAGTCTAGCAAAAGCCAAATACAATTATTACCGACACATGGAAGTGTTTAAGGCAACTAGATCTCAAGCTCAACAATTTTAACAGGGGCACATATTTACTCATTAGTGCACATAAATCCTAGTCATACTAGTTAGCCGTTGACCCAAAACAAATCATAATCTAGAAAAAAAAAAGGGACAAGAAACCTAAATAAAGATTTAAAAAAAACTTGCAAAACAGAACAAATCCCCAGTGCATGAGATTTGGATGCTTCTACTGCATAAGTTACGTACCAGAAAGCAGCTTCTTGACGAGGAAGTTTTAGTTCCATGCACTTTGGGCACCTGCAAGTAATAAAATGTTGTGAATGAATCAGAAAAATGAGAAAAATAAGAAAAAGGGGCCATCAATTCAAGAAACTATAAAATGAATTGGAAGCATAGAAGTCCACTAATTGAAGTTTAAAACCAATTGGAAAACATATAGATCAATTAGAACGGAAACACAAAATCTCAGTTTAACTAAGGAACTCCACATAATAGGAAACTGTCTGCTAACAGCCGCAAAGTTCCCATTATGGCAGAGTTACATCAGTTAGATTTCAATATCAAAGGACTAGAATTGCAAAGGTCAAATTGACAGGTTTATATTCCCTGTGAAGCGAATTCAGAAGTAAGAATCCAAATTAAAAATATTAACACAGCAAATTACATACTGAAGATGCGCAGGCTTCCCGCATTGAACACACGATAAGGCAGTAGTTGCTTCCGCCACATCGGAGCCGCCGGCCATCGAACCTTTCGACTCTGTTCCTCTTACTTTTTCACTCAACAACGTGATGAGTCCAATAAACTGCAAAATCGAGAGATCACTATCAGTGGCTACAAACACAACATCATAAAGGAAGTTATACCATTTGGTTGAGACTATTGAAGATTATAAAGAAAACGGAACCTCTGGTTGATTGCTTGTAGTCAGAAGGAGAAGCAAGGTTGCGAGGGAAAGAGAAATGGGCAGTAGCAGCTAGGGTTTTCAGAGGAAAGACGGCTAACACAATAACCGTAGAAATCAAAGATGTAGTCTAAATGGTCAAAAACTACGACACCTGCCTCAGGTTTCAGTTTTCCACTTGGCAATAAATTATTAAAATAAAATTAAAATGTTTATTTATTTTACCCAACATACAATCACATTTCCTTTGATTTTTATTTATTTATTATTAAAATTTATAGTAACATTATTAATTAATTGATTATTGTTATTATGAAATCACAAAATGAACGAATTTTGTAGCCTTAATTCAGCTTGTTATAGGGATTGTAATTTAAAATTGATATATGTGTCGTATGGAATTTTTTTTATTTAAAAACATATTTGTAAATAAAATTAATTATATTTTTTTTATTTTTTTTAATTACAATTTCAATGTGAAGCTTGATTTACAAAAAAAAATTTATAAAATTCAGAATTCCAGTCTTTATAGACTAGGTTCGTATGATCCAATATTTATAATATCAAAATAAATGAATCAAAGCAGAACTTATATCTTTCACAAGAACATTAAATAAACATTCTCGGAGTCTCCCCTGACTAATGATCCTATCTCTATCTCTTTAGCCTGCACGCAAGAAACCCACAATCAGTACCATTAGTAGTCATTACCGTTTCTTGATAATTAGTGTTTCTTGTAAGAGAAATTTACCCATTGATTTCCGGCAAATTGATAGAAGAACGATTAGAACAGCTAGTCCTGCTAGTACACCAACGATGATGGCTACTGTTTTTCCCACTTCATCCTCGTTGGAGGAATCTAATACAAGCATCAAAAGCCAAAGTGGGATTAGTCCTACTCAAATCGCTTGATACAAAGCTGCCACTATCACGTAGAATTGTTTCTTAAAGCTTTATCTCTGTCATGCTCGTTAATCATCAAAATAAGAAGCAGCATAATAATCAAGCGAAAGAATAAAATTCCCATTTTGAGTGGGATCGAGAGACACTCTTTTTCATTCTAGTTCATTGAATGAATGGTAGTAAGACAAAGGGAAAGCTAGATTACTCTTTGGGGTTGGGAATGATTATTCAAAAGATTCCAGATTTATTTTCTTTTTGGACATCTTATCAGCCATTAATACAGAACTTTTAAGGCAAATCGTGGCATTCCATTCTGCCAATTGCATAACTGAAATGTGGAGATAAAACTACTTTTTTCATCCACCACACAGTTTTTTATTAACTATGACTAAATGCAGGAAAAAAGAAAAGATAAAGGGAGGGAAAAAGCAAGAAAGAGACAGGAATGATATTAAGGAATGGGAGTGCCTAAAAAGAAATCAACCAAAGTGCTGATGCCCCTTAATACTTTACTTCATAAAAGGATGTGCTTGTTGACTCCTGCAAAAGAAAATTTCAAGCGGGCCTCCCTCTATCTACAGAAGCACTAAAGCTTGCAATGCATACCCGCGTTATGAAATATTATCAATGAAAATTGAAAGAGCACTATCTGATAAATAAGCATGCATGCACTTAATTTTATCTCCTTTTTACCAGGCATGAAGTGTTTAGTAATAAGAAATATGAACAAAACCTGGGGGGAAATCATAGTAGCCCGAAGCCCAGTACCGAGCATAACACTGCCCCAAGAATACGTCGGCAGCTGCAGCTGATCCGCATAAGGTCTTTAACTTCCCAACAGCATCAGCCAGGCAAGAAGAGCAATCAACTGAATTTAAATCCCCTAAACACTGAGCGTAACCTTCTACAAAACCTGAACTACTGACTTTAAATCCCATAGCTGTTTGCAAGTCGGCAAGAACATCATCTCTTCGCCGAAAGAATTCCGCGTCATTGTTCGTACTTTTACTGCATTTCTTGTATCTCACACTCGTATCGAGCTTCCCCAAGAAATCACTATGCTCATATCTTACATAGCAACCTTCTAGTTGCAAAGCAGCCCCATAAGAGTGAGGACAAATAAGACCTATCTGGTTAACCGCGCTTTGCATGCATCTTGAACAGTCAACGGTCTTCAAATCACCCCTGCACTGATACAAGCCATATATGGTAGCTTCAGCTGGCGTAGAGGTTCCATTTCCGATAGCAAAGCTATTGTAAGAGGCTTGAGAGGATGAGCTTACAACTGAAGCTAGAAAGGAGTTGAGATTGCCTTCAAAGGGAGAGTTAGGTTGATACTTTTCTTGAGAGCAACCTGCATAGATGAAGATATGTGCTTGGACAAGGTTGACATGGTGAGTGAGATAAATGAAGAGGGTAAAGAAGAATGAAGTGAACTTGCTGAGAAGTGTGATGGTTTTGTGAGTGGAGTGTAAGCTAAGGCTTCTCATCAACATTTTTTTTCCCACTTTAAGCTTTGTTTTCTTTCGAAATGTTTTGTGCTTTGATTTGATTATGGGAAAATAAGAATGTGGGAGTGCTTTTTGCTATTACTGATATTCTAATTTCACCTGGAGTCTTTTGCACGAAGGAAAGTGCCATTTAGCCATCATGGATTTATTTAACAGAATCATCTTTTCTTCATCACTATTCTAGCCAGGACCTAAAAAAGCAAGCACTTCCGGACCAATACTAAATCTAAATGGGTGGGAGGGTCAATCAAGTTTACTTTAGACAAAAGAGAATAACTCGAACAATTAGCAAAGTAAGACCTTAGACCTGTAAAAGTACAAACTACTTTTTATCAGCATTTTGCTGTCTATGCAGTTTCTAGTTTTTACTGGCTCTTGCCTTTTTCCAATAACTTCTTATCACTCCCTTAAATGAATTGAATCCATTGTAGGAGCAAAACGAGATGCGGCACCACAATAATCCTATGGCCTATGGATGTCTTTTGCAGTCAATCATGAGCTTCTTCATAGACGATGGACTATGAAGGCCTAGGGGGTGATAAATGATTGCAAGAACTAGTAAGAGAAATGAAGCTTTTTGGTAGTGCTAGGTGTTATTAGCTAGGGGATGTTCCTTTCTTACTTAAGGTTCTGTTATGTATAAATTCTAATAATTCAAAAATCAAATCAAATCATATTTCTGATTTTTATGCACTGTCTCATACAATCATGTAAAATTGACTCTTTAGGCACAGCATTTGTCCATGGGTTTGGGCTCCGATTTCCGGCGTCCAGTGGCATCACAGCCTGTTCATGTCTATTAGGCCCAATGCTACCTAGCACCATTTGTGATGTGTGAATTGTGCTGATGCATCATCCCAGGAAGAAGATATTTGTAGCTCCGAATGATTGAAGCCAAGTGAACGGAATGCTGAAGGGTGAGGTCTTTTCTTAGGATCAAATTTTGATAATGATATAATACTATCTATCCTCCACGCAACTTTATATCAAAAATTATAATAACATTTTATTGATTTGACATTATAATAAAATTATATTAAAATTGAAATCGAAACTGGTAGAAACTCTAGTCCAATCTTAAACTAATTAATTGTATTAACTAAAATCGTCAATTTCAATTTAAAATCAAATCAAAACCAACCTGCCGTGGCAAGTGTCTCTACGTTGTTCCTTCTAAATATATCAAACTGTCTATGCTTCAACTGATAGCTACACCAACCAGAAACCTTTTATTACAAATAACTACATTGTTAAATGTGCTTGCTCTCCTTAACTGCTGAATCTAACATCTTTCCCTTCATAGTTACTCTGTGCTTGTGGTTCTTAGTCATTACAGCTATTTAAATGCTTATGATCTCTGTATGCGACAAACACACTTTGTCCACTGCAAGGCCAATCTTACCACATATATACACGTACATGTTTTTCAAATACTTTATTATATATTATTTGCTTACCACCCAATACTTCAAAATACATCATAAGTTTTTACTTATTACACTACAAAAAATAAAATAATAACTATCGAATTAAAATATCAATAATGATGAATTAAAATTTAATTCAATCGGTAATATTAAAATTATATTTTAATAAATTTTTAATTTTATAAAAAAATAATTAATAATTAATAATTATATTTCAATTCAAACAATAATATTTGAATTATATTTAAATTATTTAATTTAAACATAATTAACTTAATGATATAAATTTAAAGGTGTAACGTGAATCATGTGTTTTTAATTTTGTACGTAAAACGTGATATGTGAGCATTGGATCCGTAGACCCAAACTTAACAGCGTTATGGCACATGCCTCAACATAACCAATGACATGGCAATAACTATTGAGCTGCAATCCAAATAATTATGTGTTATTATTTTAAATTTATTTTATATATTGATTACTAAATAATATAATATAATTTTAACAAAATATTTATATTATTAAAATTTATATTTCAACATGTAAATTTATTATAATAACATAAAATATTATATAATAATAATAAATAAAAAAAATAAGAATTAAAAAAACCCATCTCCTCCAAATGGGCTTGATGCATCAAAATTCCAACTGACAGACAGCAGGTATTATGGATCATTAGCTAATCACCCGCAAAAAACATTAAACTGAATGACGAAAAAAAAAAAAAAAACTATATCAATTTACAACTATTAGAGAACCCAAAAAAAAAGAAGAAGAAGAAAGAAGGAAAACGTAGAACAGACGACTTTGAAAAAGTACAGAAAAAATTCAAGCCCATCATCTCATGAACAACCTCAGTTATGGTGGCGTTTCCAAGCCAGTTTACGGCCAGCCGAGACTGCAGCGATCCGGGCTTGGACCCTCTCAAACTCCGAATATCGGCAGGGGATGGTTATCCCACCTTGTTGATTGAACCCATACTCATCTTCTGCTCCTTTCAATAGCTCGCCAAACAGAGGATGGTTAACGTAAATCACAGGCACTAGAACTCTGTGGAAATCGCCGTCCTTTCGCCCCACATAGATCGCCAAGTGTCCCTTTGGCACCGTCGAAGAACTTTCCTGAATAGGCTCATCACCCACGGGGACGTAACCCCACCCGGAAGTGGGACGTGTTGCTGAACATAGTGATTTTGCCCCTGTTGTCAAGCGGTGACCCCAATTGATAAGCTTTGCAAGGGGCTTGGGCCTGCATGTTTTTCCGGGTGAACATAGTCGATCGTAACTGGATGGGCTACGGGTCCGCCGGAAGATCCATCCTGAGATCCTGACCAACCGTTTTCCAATCTTGAAGCCTCTTATATTTCTCATGACTTGCCTGTGGAGGGAAGGAGATTATATTAAGAAACCGATGTTTTACTCAAGTGAGTGGTATTTTCTTTCTCCAGATGCTGAGCAACGGGTGTTTGTTATGGTAAGGTTCAAGAAAAAGGCCATGGATCGGCGATGGACATGGTTAAACGGAATAGAGTAAGGCATACTTCAGAAAGAGATGTGGGAATGTTTGACATCTTATTCTCTGTTAGTATACGAGAAATTCATTCGACTTTGAGCAAGATTTACCCATTCAATAGATTTTCTTCCCCAGGAACCAAGGTGGTCGGAGGGTGGAGTGGGTGGAGGTGTTAGTGGCGCAGTTGCAATGGAGGAATAGAACATATTGTTGCTAGGAAGCCGTTCTTTATAGAGAGGTGCTATGGAATCAGATAAATGAATGGAAAAAAAAAAAGGGGAAATTGGAAACGAATGAGAATCAAATTTTTAGGGTCAAAAGACGCGGAAAATGAGAGAAAAAATAGCTAGAGTTTTGATATGGTAGGCACGCGAATCTGATATATTGGAGGAAAATCGCTAACTAGAACGAAAAATTAGAAAGGTCAAAGGTCAGATAAAGAAACAGTCAGATGATGTAGCTTTCTGATTGGGCATTTATGAGTAGCAAGGGGTGTTGCGGGTTAATTTAGCATTGTATATCCAAACAACCACTTATTTTCCAAGGGAAACGATTAATTTGCCACGTAAACTAATTCTTTAGTTTTTTTTTTTTTCTTCCGTAGAATATAAAGAAAAATAGAGACGGAAATTTGAATTTAAAAATGCACTTATCAACATATTGAAAAAAAATCATCTTATTTATTTTCTTTTAAATTTAAATTTATAATTTATTCGGATACCTATCTCCTTATTTAAAACTAATAAT
>CAOGCB011680648.1:0-20244 GCA_948266635.1 Cnidoscolus chayamansa | reverse complement strand
CCCAACATTTGGACTAGCATCATCAATGTAAGCTTCTTGTTGGGGCGATTATATCTAAGATCTCAATCAACAAAAACCCTATTGTCTTTTTCACAAATCAATTACAAACTAAATCAACCCTCTATATCCCATTAATCAAATGCTCTTTTTTTTTTTTTTTTTAGAAAAGAAGCCCCTCCTAAAATAATTTGCATAATACATTATTTCTTAATAATTTAAATTAAAATTTAACATAATTTATCAATTATTATGTCACTCCTTAAATAAACATGTTTGAATAATTTTCTTTAAAATGTCATTTTATTTTAAACTTAAAAATGGTTATTTACATAAAGAACATTTTACATAATTTATAAATAATATTAATGAAATATCCACCTTAAGAATTTATGAAGTTATAAATCATCAAATTTATCTTATTATAGTTTTGGAGTGGACAATGTAAAATATTTTTGGTTTTATATATATATATATATATATATCATAAACTCTCATGCTTGTGGAGATAACATTACAAGGGGTCTTATTCTTCCAAGGAGTCCAATCAGCCAGAGATTCTTGAGCACCAGCTCAAGCAAAAGCAAAATCGTCTTCGAAATTTGGGTTTATGCTTGCTTGGTTTTTGCTTCTCAAGTATTAGAGACTGCAAAAGCGGAACATTTAAGTTTCTTCCTTTCATTTCTTCTTTTGGAGATCGAAGCAGTAAGCAACTTTTATCAGTCTTTTTTCCCTTGGACTTCCTTTTATTTTTTCCGGTGAAATGGGTCATCTCTATTGATGGGTTTTGTGCTTCAGAGATCGTCAATGAATGGGTGTATGTTGCTCTCAAGTGGGCATTTTTTGGGTTCTTCCTTTTTATTCTATGGGAAGGAGCTTTTCTTGAGAAATGCTGTGAGTTTATACGGTTATTACAAGTGAATCTCTCGTGCTGTGATTTCTTTTTCATTTTATACTTGGAGTGGGATTTTATTTTACTTGATTGAGTTTAGGACATGGACTGAGGAAGGCAGCACTGAGATTGGTTCTTTTCCTGTAGTTCACTTCTTTACTGTGTAATTTTTAATTCTCAGTAGCAATCGACTATTGCTACAGGTGAGTTTAGTATTCAGTGTGGATTATTATTTATATCAGCAAATGAAATGCTGGGAACCTGACAAGGTGAAATAGTCGTTCAGTTCAATTGTTAGTGTTTCCATTCTGTGGAAGTAATTCCCATTTTATAACTCAGTATCGGATTTAACAGTGTTAGGGCGTCAAATGCTTTAGTTTAGAGGTGTCTTTTTTGTTTTTGAATTGATGGAAATTGTTGCCCTGGGGTTTTATGTGGTTAGATTGGTAAAAAGAGGAACAATAGTGTTGTAGCATTTGGGTAGTATCTTTATCTTTTCTGGGATTGCAAAAATGGATTTGTGGGTTTTTGGAGCTGCTGCTGCTGCTGGATACATTGCTAAACGTTGCCAATATGTTTCAAGGGATAGGGATAGTTTGGAGCATGGACCCTCCAAATTTGAGCAAAGTGAGAACCCTAGCTGCCTTTTCCGCAGATTGACTCGCAGAAGGAAACTGGCAGAAAATACTTCTACAATTGAGAAATTGTCAGATGTGTACAAGTTCGATGGCTCTTCGGAAGCAGAAGGTTCTGCTAGTGGTTATGAGAACAGTGTACTTTCCTTGTCCTGCTTCCCACTTGGATTCTCAGCGGATGAAAACCTAAAAGAAAGTGAGGTTGGAAACAGGTTGAGTTGTGACATGGGTGATAATTCTGGTAGGCCTTGTACTAGTGATGTGGATTCTTTTCACGATCCTACAGGGAAAAAATGCTCTCTTAGAGCCAAACATATATGTGGCCATTTTATTAAACCTTTGAGTTCACTAGAAAGTTGCCTAACAGCTCAGTTGTACAAGGAACACGCTAAAATGGAAGAGTATGTGCTTAGTGTCTTCCCTTCACCATCTACAACTCTGAGGCCACTGCTTGTAACTGATGGAAACCAAACAATTAACAAAGTGAATGGTAACTTTTTCAGTTCACAGATCAGTACTGACGATAATAGACTGCACAAGGAGGAAAATGGGTGTGGGGTTCCTCCACTGCCAAAAGTCAACGCCTTATACGTCCCCAATAAGATTAAATCTACGACAGGGAAGAGCCATAACAAAAGATACAGTAATTTCCATAAAGCAGGTAGCCAAAGGCACTTTGATTCTCAAAATGGTACTCTTCTCACTTCCTTCATGGTTTTGTTGTTTTGTCTGTGCAAGTGTTAGTTTGATATTCTGAAGCAACCATTGTTCTTTGTTCCTTAATAGTGTTGGAAATTTCCAGAATTCAACCTCTGTTAGTAACTGTCTTTCCCATCAAAGAAGAAATATATGTTACTTTGTTGCTTTGAAGTTTGAGCACCATTTGCAACTTACAGTTGTTTAGTGCAATGTTGCTTTGCTGAAACTTCTTGCCATACACATAGAGCTACCATCGTATGTATGTCTGTGTGTATATATCTTTTGTCGAATATATTAGTTCAGGTAACCTAGCTCATGGCATTTGTTTCCTCTTATCAGGGTCACTTGATCGAACGATTTTGTTTTGTCTGGGCATTTGTGTTGGCATAGCCTCTTCTCTCTTAGCCAATAGAAGAGAAGTAGACAAACTAGAAGACTTGTTGAAGCAGACAGAGAACTTGGTTCAAGATCTGCAAGAGGAACTTGAGATGAAAGATTCATTGACAGTGAAAGAGCTAGCTGATGAGAACTATGAATCACAGGATAAATGTGAGAACTCATTTCAGTACAGGGCATCAATTCCAGATGTTTCTGTACAGAATTTGGATAGTTCAAGAAACCATGATGGTAAAGCATCACTCTATTGGAAGGCTGAGGAGACTTCAGAAGACATGAGCAAAATTGAAGCAGAACTTGAAGCTGAACTTGAGAGATTGGGGCTAAACATGAACATGCCTGGTTTTGATAGGAGATTGTCTAATCTTGTTGAGGTAAAGCATGTTTATTTTCCTTAGCATTCTTGCCAATCAGAAAGCTTAGTTTCATGCTGAATGGCTAGAATCGTGATTGTTTAAATTTTTTTATCATTGATTTGGTAAATCTTGTGTCCATGCATTGTACAATTGCTAATCTCAAGAAGCAAGTAGGATTTTTGTTAATCATATGCCACCTTCTTTCTTCTTATTGCTTCTGTATCAGTAACCTTGTGGATTGAAATATTTTGTGCTTGTTTGTTGAGTGTTGTCAAGAATTTTCAACATAAAGGTAGATTGTGCTTGGCATCTAGATGGATTTTTTGGGGAATTTAAATGTGATGCTATATCTTTGTGAATGCATGCAAGAATGCATGTGCATGCATGCAGGAATGGGTTGCTTTCAATTAGTTTGTTCTCCAGTTGCTTACACACTTATCTTTTAGGAATTAGACACTTAGGTCTTAATGATATTATACGCAAGAGTATCAGGAAGTATAGAGGCGAGGAAATGCATATCTTGTAAACCATTTTGGTCAGGAGAACTCCACATTCTGGTAATTGCATAATTTTCTGTATAGATTGGAGTTGGAACAGAACATTTTGCTAACCTTTGGTGCAATGTGTTAGTTCAGATGCTCTCCTATGTGTTTGAAGAAGATTGGGCTAGGCATAGAATTGCAGTCCGGTAGCTAATGAGAGATGCATATTATATATGTACAAATTGGATAAATTGGAGAATATAACCCAAGAAGATCTCCTTATACTTTTGTTTACTTTTACGAAATCTCATCCTTTTATTAGAAAATGGGCTACTTGTGGCTCACTTGTTGAACCATGTAGAACTCTGAGTTTCGTTTTTTTTCCTCTTTACTAATCATTGTGGGTTTATGCTATCATTTTTCCATGGTTTACGATGTTTTCTGTGGTCTTGTACTAGAAATATGGAATTGTAACTGTGTTCTGATGTTTCTACAACTATCATAATGTGTCCAATACAAAGAATTGGAGAAGGAAATAAACAGATCATAGTCTGTTTCCTATAGTGCAATATTCCTTTTATGATTGGCATAATCTAATAAACACAATTTGTGGCACATGTTTGCAAGTCATGAACTAGCTAGTTACATGTGGGATTTCCAGATTTCGTTCAACTTCTTGGATTCTGATGATCATAAACAAATTGGCAATTGTTGAGCTAATATACCATATTTGTTTTAAACTTTTCCTATCATCAGCCCTCATGTATATCTTTTTTTGCGAAAATTAAAAGTAGTTATTTTCATTTTTGGCTGGCTTAGCAGATGTTCAAAACTTACTGGTGCTCCACTTATTATATTTGTCCATGTATATCCAGCTTGTTGCTAGACACTTGCAACTATGAGCCATTCCTTATGTACTGTTATTTTGATGATTGTACATTGAGTCAATTATTTGATTTTCTCTAATAGTAGAGGTTAATGCTGTGCAGCATGACTCGGACTTTGTAGCAGACTTTGCTCAAGGTGAACTACGAGAAGACATGTTCAATGGGCAAACTGCTGTCCAACCTGAATCAGATAGAGATGCAACTGGTACCCCAACAACTCACACTGGAAATTATGTAGTTTCACCCCGAGAACTGAGCCTGCGTCTGCATGAAGTTATTCAGTCCAGACTTGAAGAGCGTGTGAAAAGGCTAGAAATGGCGCTTCAAAACAGTGAAAAGATGCTGCAACTCAGGGAATCTGAGTGTAAGAATGTTCGGAGTAAGTTGTCAAACAGTGAAGTAATATACACCTCTGGTGAAGAAACTGAAGAAAATTTGAATTATATGGCCCAGCCTCTAGTTATGAATTTATCAGGGGAAGCTCTTGATGCTTACAATGATGCCTATGAAGAGCTAATGAAGATAAATGAGTCAGAAGATGATTCACCATCTGGGGTGTATGAAAATAACCATGGAGGCATACATCCATTTAATGAAAGCATTTTGTGGGGTCAAAATGGAGCAGCAAATGGTTCCTTGACTCATCTTACTCGCTATAAAGAAAAACCATCTATAGAATTATACTTCAATAAGTTAAAGGCATCAATAGGGCGTAAGCCAGGAGTTCAGGAATTGCTTTATGATGGAGCAAGTGAAGATGAAAACAGAAATTGCAATGATGAGATAGAGAAGCAGCTTATACAGCAAATTGTGGAGAAGACGAGGAAAGGTTCTCCTGTAGTGCTAAATGCACAGAAGTTGTTGTTCTCCATGGATGAAAATGAAAGTTAAAATGACAGTGAAAACAAAAGAAGTTTTGCAGTGTATAGGTACATACAGAATGATATTTATTCATAGCTCTAACATGTTTTATCCTATTCATTTTTTCACTCACCCCTTCAACCGTCAATTAACACTATAGTTTTTCTAGCTTTACTTTTTCGGTTTCTCACTATATAGAAGAGCTAGCTCACATCTTCATGTAGAACAGTGGACAGCTAGGGCTCATGTAATAAGACTTAAGTTGCAAATAGTTTGCGATTATGTGTTTTTTTTTTTTCAATATATTAACTAAAAACTTAATAATCTAGTTATAACAGAAATCGATAGTTTAGTTGAATATTGAAGATGTGTGATTGAACACAAACTAATCATATGGATTCAACTTTTTTGAAAAAAAAAAAAAAAACATTGAAACGTTCAACCCGTCATCTTGTCTCTGGATGTGCTTCAAGGTCTATGTAGTTCATCACCAAATAAATCTAATAGAAGATCAACTGAGACTTAAGACTTGATACGGATTTGCATTAATTGTCAAAGAGCTAACCACGATGCCATTGCCACTTCACCGAAGACACTGTACCGCAGTCAGTCGGACACACTAGCTGGTGACTCCAATTCTTTTTCTCCATAGAACAACCACCGCAAATTTTATCTTTCTTCCAATTAAAATTTTGGCCTTGGTTTTCCGACATGCCTCTTCTCTCTCTCCCCTTTCTATTACAGCGTAATACTGACCAAGGCTAGGAAGTTACAGAAATAGAGATGCATATTACAAGGCTTTCCATTATGCTCAAGTTGTACATGTCATTGCGAACCAGCTGAGCTGACCAATGGATAAAAGGTCAAGCGAACATGGAAAATGATAAGACATCGTTCAATTGCAAATAACATCGCCCCAACAGTTTTACTTCTTCACAATAGCCAAATTGATAAATGATGCAAACTGTCCATAAACAGTCGTAAGTACGATAAAAACTAAACAAAACTGCCATCTATTTTTAATATGCAGCGGAAGCAAGTTCCAACTGCCTTTCAAAAGGGAAGATGGCTGTCACATCCTTTTGGCGAAGTCACCAGCATCATCATCATTCCGGAAATTTCCTTCTGATGGTTCATCTCGATCATATCCTCCAGCTGCATCATCCAAGCCACGGCTTTGACGGCCACCAAATTGATCATCACCGCCACCAAACCCCAGCCCAGCATTTCCATCATATCTTCCATCCGTATTGCTGCTACCAAAATTATCACCGCCACCAGCAGCTGCATAATTCCCAGCACCAAAGCCTCCACCACCAGCACCATAGCCTCCACCTCCAGCACCATAGCCTCCACCACCATAACCACCTCCACCACCATAACCACCTCCACCACCATAACCACCTCCAAAGCTACCACGAGCTCTATCATTTGCATAATTCACTTTTATACGACGACCATGAAGATCCTGAGAGAGAATTACAAATTGATTTAGAAGAAGTGTCGCCAAGACAGATGGTCCACACAGCTAGCACTAGAATATAGCAAAGATGCAACTGACTAGATTCATTTTCACAACTCTAGGGAACAAGCTGGTATTTAATTTTAGAAGGGGCAAAAAATTATGAGGTAGCTAATATAAAACAGACTCAATTAATTTTTAAACTTTAACTAATTAGAAAATTCAAAGGAAGGTCTCCAAGGCAGAGAAAGAAGAAAGAGGCCTTGCACTCTTGTAATTTTTAAAATTATTGAATATTCATTCATTGAACATTTTCCCTTATATATATACTTGAAAACTCTATTTTATTTTTATCCTGCACAGCCTATCATTTCAAATGTTGGTGAAGGCAGCAGAACGATGTATTAGCAAAAAACCGTGGTGCAGCTGGCAGATGTGGGACTGAGATTTGGTTATATGGTGATTTGTAGATCTGATGATTAGGGAACTTGCTGAAATGGTACATTTGTAAGGTTGAAAGATAATATAGGAAGTATGTTGACCAATTATAATTGGAACATGCCACTGAATACAGCGGGTAAAAGGGAGAGGCAGTGAGATCAGACACTGGTGCTTAAATAAAGAGAAGACAATACATGCAACGGAAGAGGAAGATTATTTGAGATTATAATACATATCATGCTATTATTCTATTACCACAAATAAAAGTAAAGGCTTGAGCTTTGTCTCCTCATGATGCAAAGTCAAACCAAACACGAAAGAAAATAAACTAGCCCTTTAGAAGGCAAAAGTCAGGGGAGAAAGTAGACCAGCAGGGAGAGAGAGAGAGAGAGAGAGAGAGGGAGGGGGGGTGGGGGTGGTTGATAGGCTCATACTGATATCAGAATACTGTGTCTCACTGCAGACAAACGTGTACTCACATATCAATATGCCTTAAATAACATATTTTCTCCACATAGAATGGAATATGCATGTAAGGTCCAAATTAGCACATCTATAGCTATATTTCGAAATTAATATATATCTCTATATATAGTCTTGTTGTCTAGATCTTTTTTATCAGTGGAATTTCTCTGCAAATCTCAGATCTTTTAAAGAAAGAGAACCTAAAGAGAACTTGAAACTTGAAACTTGAAATTTCTGTTTGTTAACCCTCATTTTTTGTGAACTCCACTTCTGCCCATCACCAGCGCACACAAATGAGAGAGAAATATTACCTGTCCATCCAAGGCCTGAATGGCACTAGAAGCCTCCTCACTGGATGTGTAAGTAACAAAACCAAATCCCCTAGATCTACCAGTTTCTCGATCCAGAATGATTCTTGCTGCAATGAACACCAAGACCATCAGGAACACTTTACCTTTTTTTAAATATGCAATAAAGGCACACATTATGCAAGAAGAACCCGGGTAAGCAAATTAGCTAGCAGCTCCATCCACCCCTATCAGCCCAGACCACAGAAGAGGAAAACACAAACAACAAGAGCAACAAGTGTTCCATGCGGAACTTATAATATATGGCTAACCTAACTAAATACCTTCAATATGTTAAAAAAAGGTACCTTCAACAACCTCGCCATATTTACTAAAAGCTTCTCTCAGAGAAGGGTCATCTGTGGCATAAGAAATACCTACAACAGCAAATTTGATAAGATCAACACCAATCCCAATATAAAAGGATAGAAATAATCACAGACACACATGCACATTAGCAAGAGAAAAGCACCTCCAACAAAAAGTTTAGAAGATGACATCCATCGTATTGCTTGATAAAGGGATGGCCTGGATGCAGAAAGTTCATTATTGACCTGCTGGCTGGCTGTCTGCCTCAGTATACTCCCAACTTTACTAAGAAAAGCCATTCCAATAACCTAAGTGAAACATTCCTGAGTCAGAAACCTTTGCAAACTAAGGCTCCATGACGGCACTTTCCTTCTACTAAAATAACTTATTTGCTACAGAAAAGCAGGTCTTTCAGAGTTACAGTAACCATAAGCTATGAAACACAGGGACTACTCTTGGAATACTTGCCATAACTAATAGCGAACCACAATCAAAATATAAGTCACAATTAAAACAACTTCATCCCCAACTATTTTATAGATGAATGACAATACCCTGCATATATAAGAGTTAATTTCTGATTGCTCCAGGTAAGGGCGTAAACTGGAGAACAAAGTAAATGTAAATAACAGTCCATTCAAATTAGTACTTATTCAGCAAGCAAACACAACAAAGCTCTTCCAAGTGAATCAAATAAAGCCTAAGACTTTAGATAACACACAAAAAAAACTGTTGGTTAAAGGCCGCTAATTTGACTCTCTGTTTCTATTTACCGTTTCCCTTTCTCCCCAGCGGGGCCATCTAATATCAACGTAGAACACAAGATCAAACGGAGCTGAATAAATAACTGAAAACTAATCGATCCAGAATCAAACACCCTAGGAGAAGAGCGGATCAGACACAACATAAATGGAAACAAAAAGAACATAAAACAGCCGAAAAAAGTAGGAATGAAGAAAGGATTTGATTCGAATCACACCTTGTATTTGCTTTTCGCTCTCTATTTCACTCTTGCGCGGAGCCGAGTGACTAAAACCCTATTCTGGAATGGGTTTATGAGAGCGAGGGGAGGAAGGTTATATTTAGTGCAGAAGGAGAAATTAGACGTTGGATTTTGTCTGGGATGTCGATGGCCGTTGGATTAGAGGCGTCCTGGTAAGGTCGGAGATATTTGGATGCTAAAGAGGGTTTTGCACGTGTGGCCTTTTTACTGTATTGTATTTTGCTTTCCGTAACCGCTCTGTTACTTTGATTTTTCCTAAAAAAATGGGATTTTTTTTTACATAAAGCCTTTTTATGCTAACTGTTAAATAATTTTATGAATATTTTAAATATTAAAAATAAAATAAAATAAAATTGTATTTTACTTTCAGGAAATATTACTGGAATGTGGCGTATAACTATAAAAAAAATATATTAAATTATTAAAATAAAAACTTTTTCCGTCAACCAAAATCACGGTTAATAGCTCAGCTCCATCATCCTACGGGAAGGAAGCCTCCACGCGAAGGTCAAAAAGCAACGAAAACTCTGCAAGTAAATTCTTCTATTCCATTGCCCTTTAAGCTAGCGATCGTATATCGAAACCCCAACACATACATTCCCAAATTGATCTCAAAATCGAACACCCCTATGGCCCAAATCCAACCACCCAAGAGCGTTATTGATTCTCTAGGCGAAGAAATAATCAGAATCCTAACACCAGTTTCAATATGCATGTTCATTGTGGTGTTTCTGGTTTCAATTCTCAATACAGACTCCTCATCGTCATCAACGACAATAAACACCATAGCTACCATGGCTTACACTGAGACAACCTCAGACTCCTTCTGGGATAAGCTCAAAGGTGCCATTTTGAATTCTCTTGTCTTTGTTGCTGTGGTCACTATTGTTACTTTTCTTCTGGTCCTTCTTTTCTACCTTAGATGTACTCATTTCTTGAAACTCTACATGGGTTTCTCTTCTTTTATTGTTTTGGGATTCACGGGTGGTGAAATTGCCTTGTTCTTGATGAGGGATTTTAGTATTCCCATAGATTGTTTCACATTTTTTGTGGTTTTATTCAACTTTGCTGTTGTGGGTACATTGGCTGTGTTTATGTCAAAAATGGCTATATTTGTTACACAGGCGTATTTGGTTGTTATTGGGGTTTTGGTTGCTTATTGGTTTATTCTTTTACCTGAATGGACTACTTGGGTACTACTGGTTGCCATGGCACTGTATGATCTTGCTGCAGTCTTATTGCCTGTTGGGCCATTAAGGCTCTTAGTAGAGCTAGCGATGTCTAGGGATGAAGATATCCCTGCATTAGTTTACGAGGCTAGGCCTGTGATTCATCAGGATTCAGGTTCTAGGGATGGTGTACCTCAAAGGAGGTTGTGGAGAGAAAGGAGAAATGTAGGACATGGTTCCGAAGAGAATTTGAACTCTCAATCTGTTTTGGATTCGAGCTTGACTAATGGTACAGTTGATGCTGGTCATCGGACTGCAAGATCAGTTAGAGCTGAAGATGGGCAGCTTATAGACAGAGATGCTGAGCTTTCTGCACCCTTAATTGATAATAGGAGTGTTGTTCAGTTGCAAGGACAGGGAAGCACTGGATTGAGTGAAAGTTTGCTGCTAGACGGCTTTGGATTGGGGTCAACTGGTGCCATTAAGCTGGGGCTGGGGGACTTTATCTTCTATAGTGTGTTAGTTGGACGAGCAGCAATGTATGATTTTATGACTGTGTATGCATGCTATCTTGCTATAATAGCTGGTTTGGGCATTACACTGATGCTGTTGGCATTTTATCAGAAAGCTTTGCCAGCTCTTCCAGTTTCAATTGCACTTGGTGTGCTGTTTTATTTCTTGACTAGGCTGTTACTTGAAGCTTTTGTTGTGACATGTTCTTTGAACCTTGTGATGTTTTAGGAATGACAAATTATTACTGTTTAATACTTTTCCAGCCTTAGAAGCTGAGTTTGATATTCATCATTTATGATTGTAACTTAAATTATTTTGCAAAGTAATTGCATATGATCCTGTGAGAATTAGTGTATAATGTTGTATAAACATGAAGGAGTAATGAACTTAAGTGCATGCTTGTCTCGAGTCTATGCTTTTATCACTTGGGATTTTCACAGGCTATTACTAAGCACAAGAAAACCAATTCACAACAAAAAGGCAGGGGTGGAACGTAAAGAGAAATAAGCTGGTTAAAGTTTGATAAGTGGATGTTGTTCGAAGTATTGTGGAGAAAATGCATGTGAACATGATATTAAAAGCTGGAAGACCATTGAAACTATAGAACAAGCTATACTGAGACAAATAGGCTGTTAAATCTGTGTTATTGGATTTTGGGAGTTCGTTTCTCAGAAATTTCTGATAGCTTTAAAGCCAGCAATGCTGGAAGGAATTTTTGAAAGAAAGAATCTTTTTGGTATGAAAATTTTGGTAGAGGCAAGAGCCAGACACATTGATTCAAAGGGAATCATGTAGTCGTCATTCAGCTCCTTCGAAGGCTTTTCTTGGATAAGTTGATGAGCTTTCAGTACTGCAATCAAGAAAGTATCAACACTTGCCAAAATAACTTTGCATGGTGCCGGTAGTTTCTTACACCACCAGCAAGCTTCAGATGCTTAAAGCCAATTTCCTCTGCCCTATTTTGTGTGCCTGATTTTCATCCCATTTAGGAAATGTTTATTATAATTATTTAATTAAGAGCATGCGAATTTCTTTAGATTAATGCCGTTCTCTTCGCGTAAATGGTTGGTGGTTCTTGAACTAAAAAGACTAGTTGTCAAAGAGGATTCTGCCAAAGCTAAGCTAGTACCATATCCAAAGAATAATACGGTTTCATCATTTTTAATTGACATGTAAGGAAGAGTTGAATTGGAGAATATCATAACAACCAAGAAATATGTTTTTTTTTTTTTAATTTAATCAGCATTCCTATTCATCTAAAAATAAAAAATAACTCATACACAAACGTTCAAGAAAAAAACTTGATCCGTTGAATTCCAATTACACTATATTCCTCCTATTCAGGAGTGATGGGTCTGTTTGCAAAATCAGGTAGCCAGATTCATGATCAGCATTATTTGCACCTATTCAAATACAAGCAACAGTTGCAAGGCCAGTGTTAAATTTGTCAAACATCTGGTAGCCATCTCATTAACAAAACCACAGGGCTTTCAGTCAGATGCTTTTATACAACATTGAATATATAACCATCTTTTTGTGTTTTTGAACTGAATAATCCCACCAAAATCATCAGCTCTTTTGCTATTCATTATACACCTTGAGTCTTGAGGAAGCCAACTGGCACATGAGGTCAGATAATTTGTGGTTTCTGTTTTTGTCGATATCAGCGAGAATCCGTTGGAACTTGGAAGCTGACCTTCTTACTAGCCGGCAAGGTTGTGTTTTGGAGTTTGAATGCGTTGGTAGATTATGCAGTTAATAGTGTTCATATTACATGTTAACACTATCTTGATCAGTAAGCAGAACACTATGCGGGTCCTCCATGCTGCAACTTCAACGAGCATTAGGCCCTGCTCACCATTCTTTCGGAAGAGTATCATTATGTTACTGCAACTCAAACAGGCACAATGTGTGCTTAACAAAATTCATACAATTGTGCGTTTGTCTGTGAGAAAGATCTAATTGCATCCATCCTTCCGTTTTGATGAACTATGGATGGATGCATACAAGTTTTGTAGTAAGCTTTCCAAACGGTAACTCTATTGAATTATCGGAAAAAATATTTATAAAATTATATATAAAAGTTATTTATTATTTTAATTTAATTTTCATTTTTAGCAAATTTCAATTTGGAATAAAATAAATGAGATATTACTTGAGAGGAAAAACTACATACCCTTTTTTTAATATAAACAAATCTCAAAAAAAAAAAAAAAAGAAGAAGAAAACAAAACCTTGAGGGAGGCCACCTCTTGACACCATTGGCCTCCGCCACGGCTAATGAGTTGGTTGTTTCTGAAGGAACAGAAACAAATGCCTAAAACCATGTCCCACCATTGAATCTCTTCACCCCTTTCCCCACTCGCTTTCTCTCTCTCTCTCTCTCTCTCTCTCTCTCTCTCTCTTCCTGTTTGTTTCTGTTTCTGGTTCTCTCCATCCCCTTCTGTGTGCCCATTGCTTTCTTGGTTTTTTGCTGCCACTTTCTCCTCCTCCGTTGATCAAAGGTGGTAGAAACAAACAGGAAGAGGTTGCAGGTTACACTTTGGCAATTTCAGAGGGTGTTTTTGCTTTTCCCTGTAAGTAATCTTAATATCGTTCCTGGATTTCCTCGTATGAAAGTCCATGATTGTCTCTCTTACATACATATCTTTCTTTCCTATGAATTTTGGGGAATGATTAATTGTTGAATTTAGATTTTTTTAATGAAAAACATCACGATTTAGGACCATAAACTTCACAAAATTTACTAACTCTTTGATGATAATTGGGGCGTTCATTCTCACAATTTACAAGATATCAGTTCAAGTTCCTGCAATTGTTCTGTGGTGGAAAAGTTGTTTTATTTATGGTTTTATCTCCATTTTCTGCAAGTCTCAGAGGACAAAAAGTAAGTTTTAGATGCATGAGAACGCTATACAATTTTTCGTTTTTTGAATCAAAATGCAACTCTAATTTCATTAACCAGGCAATAGCTGATCTAAGGGACGTAATTATAGGAGCTTGTAATCACCAAACATTTTGCGGGCATAAATATATTTGGAAAATATTTCCAGCTTTGTTGAGATCTTGTATTGAATGTTGAGAAAATTGAATTCTTGTCATGTGATCTGTTAATTCTTTGTATTTTGAAGTTTGAAGGACTTGGCCTCTCTCTTGCTGCGTGATGAGCTCCTGCGATGTGAGATGATATGGGACCTTCAGAGATTGAATCAAAACAGACGTCTTTAGAAATGGGATCCGAACATCAGAGGGAAACTAGCGATGGTTTGAAGATAAACCCTGAAAATCATACTGCCCATGAAAAGAAGTTAAGCTCCTCATCCTCCTCGTCTTCTTGTTCATTTGAAGACACCAGACCTTCCCCAGGTGAGATTGCGTCTCCTGACCATGCTGAAGGCACACGGTTAGCTTCAGAGGAAAATAAAGATGGAGTTTCAGGGGGTTCTAGCCCCATTCCCAGGCATGACCAAGATTCTAGCAACGCATCAAATTTAAACACAGAATCAGCAACACAATCTCCCCCAAAACAGCTGATGGAGCGACCTGCTGACACAGCTGACGCCACGCACAGGATTCCGTCTTCTATATTTACTAGGAAATCTTCAGCTGCAAATGACTGGAGTATTGCTTCTAATGAATCTTTGTTCAGTATTCACATGGGGAATATGAGCTTCACCAGAGAACAAGCAAACTGGTTGGCAAAGTCTGGAGAGCTTGGTCTGATGGGTGATTTTTCCCTGTCTAGCCCCTTATCTCCAATGATTGAATTTTCAATTACGCGATATTCGAGTAATCATTCATTGAGTAAGAAATATGGGGAAATCGAACAACCAACCGCGGCAAAAGGTGCTGAAACAATGAGGGAAGCTGATGCTGATAAACAGAAGCCTCATGTCAAGATATCACATCTTTCTTCTAGTTTTCGCCGTTCAGATGTGAGTTCAGCCAGTGTCAAGTCATTTGCATTTCCAATGTAAGCTACACCCCATGAATTCTCTAACTAAAATTTGCCAAGAAATCTGCATAACGATTCAGCTAACTGAAGAGTTTGATTACATGAAATCCCCAACTTGGTCAGAATCCAATCGACCAAAAGAAGTTGATAGTAGAGCATGGAATTTATCAACTTGTAAATGTAGGTAGCATCCAGAAGAAATGACTGAATTGTTGTGTGTATATGCAGATTAACAGGGGATCATAAAACGGATAATTCTCAGAAGAGAAACGCACACCTGATTTCACAAAATCACACTTCTTCCAATGAAGCCGAAGAGACAGAAAAATCACAGGAAGGAACATCAAGCCCAGAGCCCATCCCTAAACCGGCGCCTGTCCAGGCTAAATGGTTTTCATGCTTACCCTGTTGTTCTTCCTGTACATGAGGGGGAATAAGTGGCTCATCTAATCTGTAAAGTTCACACCACACCTTTCAGAATTGTAGAATAGGATGTGACATCAAACTTCAAAGCCATGTTGAAGGTGCTGCTTAGTTTTCTTTTTCTTTTTCCTCTAGTTTTGCAGTTTCAGTATCTTCTTAGATAAAATGCAGTCTCTTAGGTTTGATATTTGATGAGAATTTGTTAATGTTCATGCTCTTAACCATTTTAATGAGGAAAAGTAAAGCAGGAATGGTTGCAGAGACCAGAAGGAGGATTAGTTGCTGACTGTTTTAATCATTTTGTTGTTACTTGAGACACATTCATGTAAACAAATTTAATCAGTCATCTCACAGTTGATTATTGTTGCATATAAGATTCTAATAGTATTATATCTGTCTCCTTTTAACTCTAAATGAAACTATGACTCTGTCAGGAAACAACTTTTAAACTAGTATCTAGAGTTTGGAGGAAAGAATCGTAAAGGTAATATATAATTAAGAAATATATAAAGAAAATATAACATTCTCACTAAGAATTATGTTTATTAGATTTTTTTTTATATGAATAATAATACTGCTTTAATGTTTTATTTTCTTTTTGTAATTTTCATCTTACAAATATAAATTTGTTTATTATTTTAAAATTTAAAATGAATATGAACTTGTCATAATTCTATGTATAAAAATCAATGTTTAAACAGAAACTGAAACTAGAGTTAGAAATAAAAATCAGAATGGACCATATTGGAGTTGCATAGTATTGAAACTGGAACTAATTATTAATTTTAAGTCTCATTGCTAAAAAAAAAATTAAAAAAAAATTAAAAAAAAAATCTAAGATAAAATATTAATTCTAATCCCTAGCAAGAAACTAGAACATGAAATGAACACCCCTACAAACAAACAAAACATAAACATTTACTATTGAATTATCTCATCAAACGTCATTTATTATTCTTAGCAGGGATTCAATATAAGGATGCCTGAAACTTTCTCCTATGAACAAATAAACAACGTTGCTTGGAGAATCTGAACCTAAAGATGATAAATAAATTTGGTTCTCCATCAATTTTTATATGAAGTGGTCAACAATGCTATCTTATGCAATAATTTAGATGCACTTTCCTCTTCAGAGAGAGGTGAAGTCCATTCCTGAAATCTATGGAGGGTGCCTGGGAAGTCTGTAAAGAGTCCATCAACTCCTACTTTGTTTATCCAGTAATCATATTCTTCATATGGGTCTTGATGAAAGTTGAAGTGCAAGAACGAACCATCATTTCGATAGGTGTACGGGTGCACCTGAAATTTAGATCACAACAGATGATCATGATAATAATGAACAACTATGACATGCATTTAAGTGAAAATAAAACAGTTCAGCTCGAGTCCGAAAAAATTTCAAACTTATATCAACTATATAAGCTCTAGACAGACAAGTTTACCTGGAGATCATGGGAATGTGCTTTGGCAACAAGATCTGTAGATGTTTGCAAATAATTATTTGTCACAGGAACAATTGTATCCTTCCAGGGTCCAATTCCCACTACGTAGTCCTTAATGTAATCCAGATAAGCATCAGAGGTGATTTCCGAGTATGACTGCACATTGTCAGTGGCATCGCTTGTATTAGAATAAAACTTAGTGTATTGCATCAAAAAGACTTCTGTGATAATAATCAAAGTGTTTTTTTTCTTTCTTTTTTTTTTTTTCTGAAAAGTGATAGTAGTCAAACTTCACAAGTCTTATAGAGTGGCAAAACAAGTCATGACCAGAAGATGGTTCCAGTCTTAAGCTGCATTCGAGTTAACATGGGAAATATAGAATTTATGTACATTCTGAAATAGAACTTGATATGTCCATCATGTGTTCAGCATAATTTGTAATTACCTTACTGTCAACTCTGGAAATGAAAACCAAAATCAGACAGGATTTCAGAAAACTATCAAATGCACATTCAAGTGGAACAATGCAAAAATTATGCATTAAAATAACCCAAGTTATATTTATTCTTTAGAGGTAGGTTCCAAAATAAGGGAATACAAACCTGATTAGTATCTTGAGTTGGAATGTTGACATCATCAATCAAGAAGATTTTGGGTGAATCTATCAGATTTGATATATACACGAGCGAGGTTGGAGCAAAGGATTGTATAAAAACAGGTTGTTTCAGCCAATCTTTTGACATGTATGAACCTTTATATCCATACTTCTTAAGAGTCTCAACAAACTTGTCCTCTAATTTCTTACCACCTGGCCACTTCACCTGTTGGTACAATTCGAACATTACATAACCAAAAACAACATCTCGTGTTTCAACAAAGTTTTCTTCTTATGAAAAATGGAGAAAGGCTGATAGAAAGATTTTCTACGGTTATCTCATCCTCTCAAGGTTTCAGAAAAGTAATGCCTCCACCCTTCCACTGTTAGGGAACAAAAATGTAGAGATTCTTAAAACACATTATTTGGAAAGAAATTTCTTACATGCTGGTTGATGAGTACAGGATTTTTTATTTCAGGGTATATTCCAACAACTCTTGGTGCATCCAGTGCTATTGATATGAACTCCTCAAAGCTGATTATGGTAAACTTTCCTGAGGGACATACAACAGCAGAATATTTTGCCATCAGTTGTCACTGCCAACCAAAGTGGAACATCTTTCCGTTGATATGTATGTATGTATGTATGTATGTATGTGGCAGGTTGCTTACAGTGATCTAAGCAAATATAAACAAGTTAAAGCATTTGGTTTATTGAACGTGACTGCAATGAGATTTAATAGATAACTGAAAAGCTATAATTTATATATTATTTGATATCAATTTAAAAACTATCAACATAATATAAATATAATGAAAGATTATTAATACAAAATAAATATAATGTATTAACAATAAAAATTACCCTTTACCAAATGGGCCCACACCTTACATCAAACGATGTTTAGTGAACTGTGTAGCAGGAAGAAGATTGAGTAGAAAATCAAAGACACAAGTAAGATAATTCATTAATATTTAAGTGAAACTGACCATTATATTGTTGATCTCGGAATGCATATCTCTGCCTCATCCGCAATGTCTTAAGTTCTTCAAAGGTAAAATCAACTACATGTAGTTGAAGTAATTTTTAGATTTCCTTTTCCTGGTAAAATATAACAGTTTTGGAGATACAGGAAATTTATTTATTTTTCTTTCGAGTCTTCTGCTCAAGGATAATTACAATAATTAGTAGCATAACAAAATCATCCACAAGGAAATCAACAAGGATTCTGTACCAGGGAAAAAGCCAGTAGTGTTGACCCCTTGAACATCATAGGTCCTTTTACGATCTGCAAACTCCTTGTGATCTGCAATATCAGTTGTGTCATCAAGTGTAACGTCGTGGAAACATATAAGAACACCATCTTTGGAGGATAGAATATCTGTTTCTATGAAGTCTGCTCCTTCTTCAATGGCTCTCTGCAATTAGAGGTGGTTATCAGGAAAATTTTTGTGAAATGAGAAAAATTAATTTGAAACAAGTTTATGGTATCTAATAAATGAAATTATTATGTTTTGGGAAAAATAAATAAAGAACTTCCTGAGACATATCTAAATATTGTCCAATTTAATTTGGTTTGGAACAAAGAAGGAAATTTATGTGATCCAGCTAAAGATGCATTAATAACTAGAACAGAAAGTGATTTCTTGACTTTGCATGTATGCACAAGAATATGTCACTGAATAAACTAAAAGCTTGACCAGAAACAATAACAAGAAGATAATTCAGTAATTAACAGAATTAAAATTTGACAATTTTGGGACAAGCAATTCTGATCTTCAAATGGATGTTCTCATATAAGTATATAGCTACATACCATGTATGCAGCAGCAGTTTCTTCAGGAATCTCTCCATTTGATCCTCGATGTGCAACATTATATGGACGAGAAGTCTGTAAAGGCTGTTTGCTAGCATGGCTTATTTTACTTGGTAGAGGATAGATTGGCCTTGCAGTTGATACAAGCGTGAATGACAGAAATATGATGATAACATAACCTGCATTTGCTGCAGTACATATCAATTATATTAATCCAACGATGAGATGACATCCAAGAAGTAAACAATCTCCAGGTTAATTCGTGTTCTATGCATTCCAAGATCATCATCTGCTTAATTTCAGAATACATCCCATTGCCAACAATGGGAATATATAGGGAAAAATCAATGAAATAGCCATTGAAAAAAAAAATAGCACAAAAAGAATAATGAATCATTGTCAAAGATTAAACCAAACACCAAACTACCCACAAACTGAAAAAACCCAGAAATCATTAGGAAGTTGAGATCTTACATGTTAAAGCCATGGAATTGGTTCAGCTTCTTATCAAAGCACTCTCTCTTCCTCCCCTCCCACTCTACTCAAAGTCGTAACTACTATCTGCTTGGCCAGGGATGGCTCCTCCCCCAAAGTCAAATACAACCAATAAAGGCGTCAACTTTATATGATTTTCTGGTGCGGTGATGAAATGTACTACGGTGGTCTTACAGGATTTTTAGCCGTGGATCCATCGGAAGAACTAAGAATATTCCTTTAAGATAATCATTTTCGTTATATAGAAATTCTAATAGAATTTCTCCTATCATTATCTATTGTAGCTGTCACCTAGAAAGATGGAATTATGATCTTGATCGTACTCGCTTGTTTAAAATTCACCGTTGGATCAATTAGAATCTGATGACGTGTATGGTGATGATTGAGTAAAATCCTTTTCAGTTTTTGTTTGTTGGACTTGGAATTAGCTGCGGACACGTTCACGTGTGAAAATAAAATTGTTTGATAATACAGAGAGTAGCTTGAGGATAAGATATCATTTACAAAAGACTTTGCATAAAAAAATAATTAATAATTACATCAAATATTGAATTTAATTATGTAATTTAATTAATTTTATGAATAAAAACATTAATTCTAAAA
>CAOGCB011680545.1:0-11601 GCA_948266635.1 Cnidoscolus chayamansa | reverse complement strand
CAATTGATATAACTTGATTGTGTAGAAGCTTTTGGGTTATATTGACTGAAGGCATAATCTAGTTTAAATAAATTCTCGTAGTCTTTGTTGACTAGGGCAAGGTCTTACTAGTTTTTAATGCTGTTAACAGGTTAAATCCTTTGTCGTACTTAGGGTTACTTGTTAATTAGGGGTTATTATTAGATCATATCTTAGTAACTTAATAATACGATAAGATTGGTTGGAAGGACGTTCCTTTCGGCTATAACTTGTCTGCAATGTTAAATTGATTAGTTATCCTAGAGTCGATGATCGATCCATATGAACTTCATACCACGAATTACCTTTGGCTGAGTTCGTCTCCTATTGTTTCAGGTTTTTAATTATTTTTGCAGTTTCAATTTCGTTCCTATTCACTTCCACTAATTTATTTTCATTTTGCATCTCATAAAAAAACAATTCTCTCATTTTTATTTTATTTTTACAATTTAGCTAGTCCGCCTTGGGCAAGGCTAGTCCATTTCCTCCATTTTTATTTTATTTTTATGATTCAGTAGATTCAGATTTGGTTAGCCTTGGGCAAGGCTAGTCCCTAGGGTTCGACCCTTCTCACCCTATTTACAATATTTTCGTGTTGTTTTGTTAGGAAGAGCCGGTTTATTATTTTTGGTGGCTTCGACACCCATCAAATTTTGTATGATCCATCCCATCACTGTATTGTCAGTAGTTTCCCATGCTGGAAAGATTTCTGATGATCGATCCGGCATGGGTGGATGTCCAGTGTTAAATTGCCCTTTTCCACGTCCCAAAATGAACATCTTTATTAATTTAGACCAAAGCATATAATTGTTGTTGTTCAGTTTCAGGCTGAAGTTTGGTTGCGCTGTGTCAAGTATTATTTTTAGTTCAGGTTTGGACTGTGATTGTAGAATTTTCATAATCTATTTTGATAGATCGAGAGTTGTTTTTTTAGGTTGCTGCAAGTCTAAGTTGGTTGCTACAAGTCTAAGCTGGTTGCTGCAAGTCTAAGCTGGTTGCTATTTGGGTCAGGAAAGGTATTGATAGATGATGAAGGCGGTAGAAATTCAATCCTAATTTAGATCGAACCTCTCTGATACCATGAAAAAAGTGGAATAATTGTTATTCACTCTTATTATTCATGATTTGTATAGGTACAAATATATATAAAATCAGAAAAATATCTATGGTATGTACAGAGATTTCCGCCTGTTTGTAATGTCGTGAACATGCTGAAATCAAGGCTGTTAAGGATGGCTGTCAAGGCTATGATCAAGTGATCGATATCTTCAACAGGAAGAGAGTTTGATGAAGTGCATAAAAAAAAACAAAGAAAATTAAATTTAAAATTTGCTTTGAAAACTACTAAATACCCAATAAATAAATAAATAAGAAAGCATAGGAGAAAATAAGTTGACCCATTTGGCCATATTTCTCTATCAGGTTGAGAAAATTCCATAGGCTACCTTATTAATATTTTGTGAACCAACCCACTAGAATGTTATAAAATCCCATTTGCTTCCTTTTTACCCACCTCAAATAAATTAATCAAATTTATTTGATTAAAAATAATTAATTAAATTTTTTATATTTCTATCAAATTTAAAAAACATAACATGTGAGCACTTTCAATTTCTTCAAAAAGGTGATTTGGACCCTCACCTTAAGGGTCTCTGCACTCCGGCCCGACAGAATAGTGGGGAGGCAAATCACGGTAGTCCAATAACAAGCATGTGGGAGATCGGGACACAATGCGCATAAAAGAGCTCACTCACATAGATGAAACCACCACTCTGCCGCTGCCTTGGTTCGAACCTAGACCATTTCTCCAATATACCAATAAATTTATGATATATGACTCACTAAAAAAGGATCTTCTTTTTTTTTTCCAACAGAAGAATTCAGATTATGAATCATTTAATGTATAATTCCATCAATGAAGTTTTCAATCTTGCAAGAATGCAATTTTATATTGTTGGAATCAGCATAGTCTATGCATTATTTTACATTTTTCATTGAAACTTTTTATCATATTTTACATTTTATTACTTACCCATCAACCATTCAAATGATTTTCCTTTTAAATAAAGGTATTATTATATAGCTTTCAAACTTCTATTGTTATATATATATATATATATATATATATATATATATATATATATATATATATATATATATACTAAGGTTAATTGGAACTGAATTTTCTTGGTCCTTCACATTTGCTTTTGCCAAATAAATGGAAAATACAAAGAACCTCTCATTTCTTCCGGAACCCAATTCAGTCAACGCCATTAAACACAAACATAAAAGTACGTCAAAAAAATTATTATTTTTAAAGGACTTAATTGGCAGCCATTTTGGACCTGTGGGGATTGCCTTGAAACTTTCCTTGATGGACTTGGCCTCTGCCATATTCAGATTTCACCACCTAAAATCTCTCTTTCTTTTTTCCTTGTATAGACGGCAAACTCTCGACTTGCTCTCTTCACTTGCAAGATTTATCAACCCCACTAAATTCTTCCTCACTCAACCTCTCTCTAACTACTTTTCCCATTTCTTCCAATCTCTTGGTTCCACGTAGTTACATGTCCTCATCTGACATTATCAACGCATCTGCATGTCTTTAACATGATTCTTGCTTTTTTAGTAAAATAAAGTTTCATAGAATAATCATACACCACCATGTTCTAGAAAGATGCTGATGCTTCAAGTCCAGATATATGGCCAACACGCAGGATTCAGTTTTTTTTTTCTCTAGTTTGCTGGTATTTTATGATTTGGGAAGCTTTCTTGATTTTATCAATACATTCTACTGCAAGGATTTGATCATATGTGATCTTTATTCCACGCTGCACGCTATATCAGATATATGCATTGTGTTGCTAAATTGAAGTGCAAGTTTCCTCTACTTCTCCAAGTGATTTATCAGACTAAGTATTATAGAATTTGCATTAGTTTGGACATGAGACTCTTGACAATATAGGAAATGACACTCCCAACTCTCCTAGATGGCAATCAGATAAGGGGAAAATATCATTAACCAGTTAACATCCATAAACTATCTAATCGACCTTTCCATATTAAAATCGATTCCAACAAGCCCCCCTGTGGATATAGTCCTTAAAAGCTCAATACCCAGCATCCTGAAAACTTGATTGATCTCAATCAAGATAGAACAGAAACAGTGCTGTCTTTTAAAGACAACATATTTTTTTCTCCATTGCAGGTGATTGCACAGCAATCTTAAGACAGGTTCTTTATGCAAGGGGCTAAATTGGACCAGAGACTAAATTATAATTTTTCAGCTTGAAATATTTTTCTCTTTTCATAGAAAATTATGATAAATTATGTAAAGAGTTTTACTAGTTACTTTTCTAGAGGGATGTGGTGGCTAAGAAATTGCTATGTCTCTTCCCCCACAACCCATTTTGTTACTTAGAATCTGTTTGTCCCTTATGTAGGTCCAAAAGATGATGAATTGGACTTTTTTGATATTTTTAAAATTCTTAATTCTTGCTCTGAACTCTAAAGTAACTTTTTAATGAATTTCAGATTCTGTTAAAACTAGAACTTCTAGAACTCAGTTTTAGACTGTCAAGAATTTCAGAACTCTGTTTGTGAAGTATGCAACAAACAATATTCTTTATGGACACATAGACCATATATATTATCAGTTAGAGTAAGATTTAGTAAAACAAATATAAACACAAATCAATCAAGCATATATTTAAGTAAAAGTAAGAGATAGGGAAGAGAATAAGAACTCAAGAGATTTATAGTGGTTCGGCCTTCCTGCCTACGTCCACTCTCCCAAAGTCTCCTTTTGAGAAGTTGCTCTACTATGATTTCTTTTGAATGACAAAAAACAAGCCTTTACAATCTTCCCAATTTTCAAGGATCTTGTAACCTTTCCAAGTTTTCTAGGCTCTTGTAAACTCTCACAAGTTTTCTAGGCTCTTGTAACATTCCCAAGTTTTTTAGGCTCTTGTAACCTTTTACAAGTTTTCTAGGCTCTTGTAACCTCTTACAAATTTTCTAGGCTCTTTTAACCTTCACAAGTTTTATAGAATCTTGTAACCTTACACAAGCATTTCTCACTAAACACTCAAAGCACAAGCTATTCCAAGCTTGCAAACAACCTTAAGTAGGTTTTGGTAGATGAAGAAATTAACTCTTATTTTTCTCTTTCTACAGCAAAAACTATAAAGATGAAGAAGAGTTAGATTTGCCAAAGAAAGCTCAATTAATACTTGAGGAATAAATGCTCAAGAATTAGACTTAGGTGAATAAGATGGAGTAATTTCATGAATTATTCATTTTTTTCATAAAATTCATTGAATTAGATATTTCACCACCTCTATTTTATCTAATTCTAATTTTCTACTCTAGCTTTATGTATTTAAAACATATCGAATGCTTCATTTTATTTGTAAGTAAATAAACTTTAGTATATCTAGAACAATCATCAATAAATATTATATAATATTTTTTTACCACCTCTAGTCATGATTTATTTTAAATCTTCTAAGTTTGTATGCACTAAACTGAGTAATTCAAATTCCTTCTATATTGTTGGGCATGATTTCTTAGTTAATTTAAATTCAACACAAATTTCGCATTTATTTAAATTTATATTACGGAAGCCATAAATTATACCAAGATCTTGCATTTTTTTAATATGTGAAATGCTTACATATGAATCTAACATACCATAGATCAATATGATCGTACCTTTTATATGGCTTTGTATAAGAAACAATAGGCACGATAGCTAGTATTATTGAAGATGCAGCTAGAACAGTTACAACAACAGCAGGCATAGAGAAGTTGTTTTGTTGCAGGCATAGAGAAGTTGTTTGAAGTAGCAGTAGGATCCATGATAAATTTTTTAGATTGTTGGAAATATTCCAATAAAAGAAAAATAATAACAAGACTGTCTTAAAAGATTTATTTCGAATCCCCCGAAATACAACAGACTCTTTTGGCTAGAAAACCAGTAACTAAACAGCAAAATATGTTAAAAATATTTTAATCCATCAATAGAAAAATAGAGGGAGCAAAGAGAGCAAAGAGAGTAATAAAATTGTGTGTTGGAATGTGGGTGCAACAGACTATTTATAGGTGCAATGGTGCAATCGGTTGAGGAAAAATAATATAGTCATTTTAGTCGGTTGAGAAAAATAATATAATCGTTATAGTCGGTTAAGAAAATATTATAATCATTGCAGTTGGTTGAGCAAAATAATATAACCATTATAGTTGTTTGAAAAAAATATTATAGCCGTTGCAGTCAGTTGAGTAAAATAATATGACTGTTATTTGGTTGAAAAAAATGTGGGATTTGCTTTAAAAATAAATTACAACATATTGTTCATGATTTATTTAAAACTCATTTTCTAGATAAGTCAAACTCGAGCTTTTAGTAAACGAGTTAAGTTTAACCTTATAAATATTCGATTTGTTAATACTCAAAAGTTTATTTATTTATAAGTTTGTGAGCTAGCTTGTGAATATACTTATTTATTAACTAAAATTATTTTGTATTAAAATTATTATTTTTAAGATAAAATCATTAAGATCGTAAATGACATAAGTATTTTTTTTTTAGAAATTTATTGTTTTTTAATTAAAAATCATTAAGGTTGTAAGTAAGATAAGTCTTTTTAGAGCTATTTAATATTTGATTCAATAAAAATTTGGTTTATCTTTACTCATTTGTTAAATGAACGAAGTTTGAGTTTATTAATATTCAGCTCGAGCTTATAAAAATTTTAATTAAATAAAATTTAAATTTTTTGAGCTAACTCAATTTAACTTGATTCATTTAGATCCATAATTCGAGAGAATGATGTTGAATTTATTTGCAATTTCCATGGATAGATTCACCTTTTGCTCTTAAAAATAAGCACATTGCCAGAGCCCACTAGTTGGAGCTAAGAACAGTTTTTTCTTGTCATCATCCATTAGACATCAGAATTGAAGAGCTTTTATTTGTTGTTGCTTAGCCCTGAAAAGCTAGTGGTTGGTGCCCGCAACTATCAAAACCCAACCTTTATTGGTGTAAGCTGATATCATCACCACATTCTCACCCACCAACCACATAGCTGTTCTCCAACAATGACTAAGTGAATGGTGCCATGTGATTTCCTTATTGTTAGTTTGATTTTCACTTCTACAAATTATGGTGTTTGATTGGGAAAATTTTATAATAAGAAGGTCCTGTTAGACAGTATGCAGTGTGGAAGCGGAATTAAGGTGTCTTCATGAAAGAATCAAGATTGCTATAGGCTTTAAATCTACAAATTTCATTTGTAGAGAGTGATAATAAGAAAATAGTGGATCTAATATGGTGAAGAAATACCCACTAGATAATTTTAAATCACTTGTCTCCCACATTCAGAAACCCTCACATCATATTTGCCAATGCCAATTGGCTTGTGGAGAGAATGGCTAAAGTCGCAAAAGGTTGCCCACATGACCTACTTTTAAATGACTTTCCCCCTTTAAGACTTTTTTTTTTTTTTTGGTATCATGCATAAATCCGGGTTTAATCTTAGACAACAAAGACGATTATTGATTCTCGGTGTTGGGTCCAACAGGACTTACAAACCTTAATGCTCCTTCCACCACTCGAACCCTTAACCTCTTACCATCCCTTCCTCGTCCTTACCACTAAACTACTATGTGGGGTCCCTTTAAGACTTTTTGAACTTAGAAGCTCTAGCTTCCTAACTTCTACGTTCTTTTGTATTGTCACTCTTATCATAAAAAAAGAAAAAGTACATATACATCTATTTAATTGTTATATTTCAAAGAAAGAGAAAAAAATAGCTAAGAGAAAAAAAAATCACAAGAAAAAAAGAGAAGATTGTGTATTTTTCATTAGTTCATACGGGAATATGAACTGAACTTATTGAGTTGGTTTATTTTTTAAATCAGTTCGATTCGAAATTTGATTTTATGAAATTTTAATTTTTTATTTGATTTGATCTTTTAAAATAAAAAAATTAAAAAAATCGAGATGACTAATTTAGTGAATAAATATATTTAAAAAAGGGATTTAACTCAAATTCTCGTAATTGCATCCGATATTTAATTATTTATATTCGAACAATTATAAATATTTAATATACAGGCCAAACAATAAAAAGACAGGTTCATTGCTGTAAGGACCATCAGAATTATTACATTTAACTTCATCTGAACAAATTGTCTTTTTGATTAAAATCATACTTTGAAAACTAAGCATCAGAATCAATGAGGGTCCCACAAAGCAATCTTTCTTTGATCATCAAACACTGTGCATTGGTAGCCTCTCCCTATCATATCTAACAATAACCTCAACCAAACAATCAAACAAATCCTACACTTCATTTTCATATCTAACAAACTATACCGCTTGAATTAGCTTCTTCTTCTAAGCTAAGCACAAACCCCCCATTTCTCATATTATAGCACCTGATTTCCATGTGTAGGGTTATTCATTAATCGGTTCAATTCTCGTCCGTAGTTTTATTTTTATTCAGCCTCGGTCCGGTCTGATCTGCTTTCAATTTAGACTAATAAACTGAATAACTAGTTCACTAATTTTAATATTTTATATTCATTGTCACAGAGCTATGATTGTCTAAAAATTCAAAACATCTCCTATAACCTTCACTCAAAGGTATCGAGAGACCTCAGTCCCAGCTAACCAATCACCTACGAGGTTGTGCCCATAAGATGGCGCACACTGGCGCGCGACCTCTCTAGCTATAAGCATCCTGACTAGGGTCGTCTTAAATATTCAACAGGTCATGTTCTTATCTTAAAATTTAGGCCCCTAATAGTAAAATAACAATTTTAATAATAAGTTATTTCAAAAAACTTTAACAAAATAAAGCAATAAAAATCAATTATTTTATTTAAATTATAAATAACATCCAAATACAAAAAAAATGGATTAAATGAAAGAGAATATTTTATTAAAAAAAAATTTATATTTTGGGGCCCTCATAATTTTGGGGCCCTCATAATTTTGGGGCTCTGTGCAATAGTACACTTTGTACACCCATTTCACCGGCCCTGATCCTAAATCATACATCTAACTAGAGCTCTCAATCGCAGCAAACAGTGGCCGACTCTGAGATTCCAACCGATCAACTCAAATCGCACAACATGAGGTTGCGAGCTACCTCTTGTTATTCTTTATTGGTCACGAGGCCACAAGCTACTTTAGGGTCGCGACTCTCGTGAGCTACCTCTTATTGTCCTCTACTGGTCCTCTATCAGTTGCAAGGTCGCGAGCTACCTCAAGGTCCTAATGTATTCTGCCGTTCTTCCTTTGTCAGTCTAGTCATCCTCTTTTTGCTTCTGTGAGCTTAAATGACTTGTGAATAACGTTGGATTGTAAATTTTTGGACAACTTCGGTTTGATATATGAATATGATTTGTTAAATCTTATTTGTGCCGTGTGCCATTTAGGTTTAGCATACAATATCCTAATTAATTTTGTTCTCTTTATTTCGGTTCAATTCGGTCTGGTTCGGTCCAATTTTTTTCAGTCCAGTCCAAGACTCAAACGATCCTTATTCAATCCAATTTTAGCTCGATTTATTCTGTTAATTCCAATGCAGTCTGGTCCGTTTCGATTCGAGACAATCAATAACCCATGATGATCCATCACTCAATTCCAAAAAAAAATGAAAAAATTCATTATTATACTGAAATCATCTCTATAACTATTAAAATCTGATTTCAGTTTCAGTGGCCATTTATTTATTTTTTTTAAAAATTATTATTACTAGACACATAAATGTTAGCAAAACTTTGTACTCTATTCTCCTCCATGTCCTATCCTATTTCCTTTGTATTCCACTACCGATATGCTTCTCCTGCTCCTATTCTTTTCCTTCTTCTCCAATGTCAACCCTGCATTTTCTGCTAACTGCACAACCATAACTTCCTCTAAAACCTTTGAAAAATGCATCACACTTCATACCCAACAAGCCTCAATGGCTTGGACCTTTCATACTCACAATTCCACTCTAGAACTTGTCTTCTTTGGGACCTTTATTTCACCTTCTGGGTGGGTAGGATTGGGCATTAATCTTATCTCCCAAGAAATGACAGGTTCTCGTTCTCTAATCGCCTTTCCAGACCCAAATTCAGGCCAATTAGTACTATTACCTTACATTTTGGACCCAACTGTAAAGCTGCAAAAATCACCACTTCTCTCTCGTCCTCTAGATATTCACCTCCTCTCCTCCTCCGCCACCCTCTCCGGTGGCAAAACGGCCACCATACACAACGGTGCAACGATCCAAATATATGCAAATTTAAAAGTGGCACCGAATAAAACCAAAATTCACTTTGTATGGAACCGTGGACTATATGTCCAAGGTTACTCTCCAACCATCCATCCAACAACCTCCAATGATCTAACTTCCATGGCCACCATTGACGTCTTGTCAGGCTTCAATGTTGTCCATAAAGAAGACATAAAAACATTGAAAATTGTACATGGAATCATAAACGCTATGTCATGGGGAGTTTTATTACCAATCGGGGCTGTCACTGCACGATACTTGCGACACATACAAGCACTAGGGCCAGCTTGGTTCTACGTTCATGCAGTAATACAACTTTGTGGATTCATTTTAGGAACTGTTGGATTTGCCATAGGAATCAGTCTCGGAGAAGTATCACCGGGAGGTGTTTATAGCCTGCATAAGAAGCTTGGGTTCGCAATATTCAGCTTGGGGGCTCTGCAAACGCTGGCACTATTGTTCAGGCCAAAGACGACAACCAAGTATAGAAAGTATTGGAAATCTTATCACCATCTTGTTGGGTATGGTTGTGTGGTGCTTGGAGTTGTGAATGTTTTTCAAGGATTTGAAGTAATGGGAGAGAGCAGATCTTATCCTAAGTTGGGATACTGCTTGTGCTTGTCTTTGTTGGTGGGTTCTTGCATAGCTTTGGAGGTGAATTCTTGGGTTGTTTTTTGTAGAAAATCCAAGGAAGAGAAGCTGAGAAGAGAAGGATTTATTAGCGAGTCTGACAAAGGCAGTGTAATTCATAGTTGATGAGCAAAATCATAAAATGAAAATTTATGGGTTCTTTTTCTTTCCAAATTTTGTAGGCGAAAGAAAAGATCTATATTATTGTTAAATGTATTACTGTGAATTTGTGCTATTGCATTATAATCTATAATCATAATTTTAGCTTTTCCAACATCAAAATTTGTATTATTTTTACTCCAAGATATGTGAGATGAGATGGTAAGAATCTCTTCTCCCTTAACTAGTGGTCTCGAGTTCGACCATGAATATGGAGTACCTTTAAAACTTGGAAGAAAGGGCTTTACCTTATTAATGGGCTTACTCGGCGCGAATCCAAATTAACAGTGAATGATTTATATCAAAAAAAATGTATTATTTTTCTACATTTTTTAATAGTATTTCTAATAGTAAACTATAAAACTTGAATGTAGATCTCAAATTTATGTACAATTGAATTATTTATATATAAAAAGAAATATAAAACTTCAAGATGAGTAAATCGCTCTTAATAGAGGAATATATATATATATATATATATATATAATAATGTTATATGAATTTCAAATTGTAATATAAAACTACCATTTTAATTCATGTAACATAAAAATGCATATAAATTATTATCACCAATATACAAATTTTTTGCTATGTGACATCAAATTAAATAAAAATTAAAATGACCTAAATACCTCCCATTTCTTTACCATCAACTTTCTCTTTAATTCAATGTAAAATCTATATTCTCTATAAATTAAAAAAAATAATTAAAATTATAAAAAACACCACAAAAAATAGGGTATCAGCAATGGAAATTTATGTCACTGAAAGTAGAAAATCTATAGCTGAAACTTTCAGTGACGGATTTACGATGGACTAATTTCCATCACTTATAACCTCGTCGTAAAATTTAGCGACAAATTCAAAATCCATAACAAAACTCAGCAACGGATTTTGGTCGTTGCTAAACTCATCGCAAATAATAGTATAAGATCTGTCACTAATTTCGTCCTAAATTTTCTGCAAATTTTAGAGACGGATTTTCCATCGCAAAATCTATCGCTAAATTTACCTAAAATTCATTAGCATGTACTACGAAACGCTAAAAACATACAACGAATAGCACAAGGATCAAGCTTGGTTCACTGATTTTTGTGAAGGTGAACATAACTTACACAGCCGAAGACTTGTGGTGGAATTGTCAATGCGGAAGGTAGTGACACATGATGAGCCAGAGCCTGTAACGGACTCTTATAATTCAAGACTCTAGAGGGCATTATGTTCATCAAATACACAGTTGTTAAGACTACGTCTGTCCAATAGTGTTTAGGTGCATTTGCTGATGTCAAAAAAGCTCGAACTGTTTCAAGAATATGTCTATTCTGAAGAATATAATAGGATAAAATATACTCTAGAGGGGGGGGGGGTGAATAGAGTATGTTTGTTAATTTTTAAAGCTTTTGAAAATTAGTTCAAGCCCTTAGAACAAAGTTCAAGGCCTTAAAACGTGAAAGTGTGTTATATTCTAAAAACTGCTGAAAACTGTTTGAAACCTGTTTCAAGG
>CAOGCB011680500.1:0-10209 GCA_948266635.1 Cnidoscolus chayamansa | reverse complement strand
TGGAACTTCAGGTGGGCTTGACAAGCTGTTCTGTATCTGATAATTGATTGGAATATTGTCTGATAGTTCTTTGTCAATGCTCGTCTTAGCCAATGGTGAATTATCTTGCTCCTGAAACATTCCCAAGATGGAGCTACCAGCTGGTTTATGACCTCCATTAGGGAGTAAAATGCATCTCTCTTGAAGCAATGGCCAAAGGGCATCTGAAGTTTCAAAAGATGCAGAGAAAATTTGGTCTAGAAGATGAAGATTAACAGGAGGAGAAGACATGAATGTTTATAAATTTTGTAGAGAAATTTATTATTTTCAAGGATTCTTATTCTTGCAGGTGATTTGCATTTGGGTGCATGTGTTGCTTTGGCCGTTACCCAATAAAAAATAAAAAAAATTTTAATAAAAATTCGACTCATTTATTAATAAATAAATAAATTTTAAATTTATAAATATTAAATTCGTTAAAATTTAAAATTTTATTTATTTATAAATTTATGAGCTATGTATATAGTTATTCAACTAAAATTATTATTTTAAAATTAAAATTCTTATAATTATAAATTTTATAGAGAAATTTATTATTCTCAAAGATTCTTATTCTCGCAGGTGATTTGCATTTGGGTGCATGTGTTGCTTTCGCCGTTAGTCAATGTGTTGCATTTGGGTGATTTTTGGTCACAACGTATTTTTGGACACTTCTGCCCACTAGCTTGAATGGTTATATTCTTGAAAAAAATTTAATAAGATTCAATTTAATTTTTAAATAAATTAAATTTAAATTTAATTTTTAAATTTATTTAATAAATAAATAAATTTTAAATTTATAAATATTCAATTTATTAAAATTTAAAATTTCATTTATTTATAAATTTATAAACTCTCGTTAATATAATTATTTAATTAAAATTATTATTTTTAAATTAAAATTATAAAATAAATAGATTTTTTAGAGAAATTTATTATTTTCAAATTAAAAATTTTTAAAATTGTAAAGTAAAATTTTCTTTAGAGATATTTAAAATTTGACTCAATAAAAGCTCGGCTCATTTATTAAATAAATAAAATTTAAATTTGTTAATATTTATTTCAATTTCTCAAAAAAATTTTAACGAGTTAAATTTGAATTTTTTAAAGTTCTGTTCGTTTACACCTCTACTTTCAATTTCTAAGTCACTAATGTGGTAAAAAAAATTAAAATTGAGTTAATTTAAAAGTTACTAATTATAATTATAATTTTTATTAATAAAAAATATATTTTATTATATTTAAATTAGCTATTTAAAATTATAATTATAGTTACCAGACTTCTCTTTCAACTATTTAAAATTAGATTTTTTTCTCAAAGTCAAAATCAGTTTTTTACCATTTTTCAATTTAATCAATCTGTGTAAACTTACATTTTCGTATCAACAACAAATTTTATAACTTCTATCACCAACTTTTAACATCACCTTACACATCATATTTACTCATTTCATTCAAATTTATTTTTCATTAAACTCATATATATTATTTTCACTATTTATCTTTCAACACACAAAAAATTTATTGCGGATTTAACACACAACAATATTTTAAGGTGTTTTTCTAACATAAACTCGTACATAACTTGCATTTAACATTTTTATTCCTTAGCATAAACACATTTCATCACAAATCTTGATTCTAACCCAATAAACATCAACATTCATAGTTCAACATCATTAAACTCTATTTCTTTGTATACATATTTACAATCAACCCATCATTTTAAAAAAGTCAAGAAATGCTAATTAACTTATTTTATAGACAATTAATATAGTGGAGCTTTAATCACTCTAAATTTTACTAATTCTCTTTGTGTGAATGGTTTGTATCTCTAAGATTTGACCAAATAAAAAATAAAAAAAAATTAATAAAAATTCGACTCATTTATTAATAAATAAATAAATTTTAAATTTATAAATATTAAACTCGTTAAAATTTGAAATTTTATTTATTTATAAATTTATGAGCTATGTTATGAATATAGTTATTCAACTAAAATTATTATTTTAAAATTAAAATTCTTATAATTATAAATTTTGTAGAGAAATTTATTATTTTCAAGGATTCTTATTCTTGCAGGTGATTTGCATTTGGGTGGATGTGTTGCTTTGGCCGTTACCCAATAAAAAATAAAAAAAAATTTAATAAAAATTCGACTCGTTTATTAATAAATAAATAAATTTTAAATTTATAAATATTAAACTCGTTAAAATTTAAAATTTTATTTATTTATAAATTTATGAGTCGAATATAGTTATTCAACTAAAATTATTATTTTAAAATTAAAATTCTTATAATTATAAATTTTACAGAGAAATTTATTATTTTCAAAGATTCTTATTCTCGCAGGTGATTTGCATTTGGGTGCATGTGTGCATTTGGGTGCATGTGTTGCTTTCGCCGTTAGTCAATGTGGTGGGCCGCTGAATATTTATAATTGGATTTTCTTAAATTTATTATTATTATTATTATTATTTTTAATTTTTAATTATGGTTTTTTATAAAATAAATAAAATTGTAATTTTTAATTTAATTTAATTTTAAAAATATCATCTAAAAAATTAACATATAATTAGGAAAAACTCATGTTAAAATTTTACATTTAATTATTTCAATATATTATTTATATTCAAGAAGTAAAAAAAAAAATATAAAAATAATTAACTATCAGTATTTTTTTTTATTACGATCACAAATGGATAAATAAATAAATATTATTTATTTTTTTAATTTATATAATTTAATATTAATTTTTAAAATTTAAATTTATTATTAAAATATCAAATTCGACTAAATTTTAGTTGAAAAACAAACATAATATATTTATTTATTTATTATTTAAAAAAAAAATAAAAATAATGATATTTAAATTTATTTTACTTTCAAATCTATAAAAAAAATATTTTAATTTAATAGCAATTCATAATTTTTATATTAATTTATAAAAAATAATGGATGAAACCTACCATTTTGACATAGTTCTGAAAAGAGAGAGAATAATAATTATTTTAGGACAAAACATACCCTACTTGATTGAGACCTATGGGGGAAGTAAGGAAGCCAAAGTTGAACCGACTCTAAAATAGAGTAGCAATACTTAAAAAAAGTGAACTGAGGAAGACGTGGAACTCCATGAGAACGTAGTCTTGCTTGCATCCCCTCAAAGAGAAGGGGGCATTTAATATTAATTTTTAAAATTTAAATTTATTATTAAAATATCAAATTCATCTAAATTTTAGTTGAAAAACAAACATAATATATTTATTTATTTATTTATTTATTATTTAAAAAAAAATTCTATTTAAATTTATTTTACTTTCAAATCTATATAAAAAAAAAATATTTTAATTTAATAGCAACTCATAATTTTTATATTAATTTATAAAAAAATATTGTTATTTTAAAAAATGCAAAATTGCCGTATTCTTAGTTCAAAATGGAAGCCCTCCCCCCACTTGGTCGTAATCTAAAGATGACGCTAGTAGTCCGTCAGCCACGTGCATGGGTTCTACAGGACATTTTCCACACTAAATATATATTTTCTTCTGCTAAGGACCTTCTTCTTCAATCAGCCGCTATAAATAAACCCAGCTGGTTTTTGTTAGTTTCAGAGCTGTCCAGTGCGCCAGTGAAGCTAAACTCACAGGTCAGGACACAAGACGATGAGGCTTATCCAGGAGATAATCGGAGACATTCCCAATGGAGCAAAAGTATTCAGCAAGCAGCTTCGAAAAACTGATAAAAATTATCAACTAATCTGTCCAACTAAAGTCCTGCAGCATTTTCCGATTCAGAATGGACATTACCAGAGAGAATTCACTGCATTCGAAGAAAATGGAGTTCAGTGGGACTTCGTGCTTGCTGTTCGTCAGACCGGCGACTATGATAAACCATTTCTGCGGCAACCTAAGTGGCATGAATTTGTGATGGCGCACGGTCTCTATGGAGATGATGCAGATTATGGAGTGGTCTTTTACATAGATAACGAAGGTAGGATGCAAGTTAGAGGCCTGAGAAAGCACCCAAATCTCCCATTTTGGTATGAGGTTTGAGAATTTTCACTTGGGGTTGGGGATGAGGTCATGAATTCTCTTTCTTTTGATGACTCCTTTGATCACCACCTTCTTCCTTTCTTTACTTATATATGTATGGTGAAGTGGGGATCATGTTAGTTCATGCAGGATCTTATATTATTATTATTATAGTAAGTATTAATATATATATGTGATGGGTGTACACCTTTTTATGGGTATAAAATCTATGTCTAGCCAAAACCGTTGGAACAACATCCAGAGATTCTGAATCATTGATCTATCAAAATCGTACCCAAAATGCACTTTTGCCGCAGTTACGCAATTACTGTGACAGACAGTTTGATAAGTCGACTCTTCTTGCAAAACATTAAATAACTCTTTGTCGACCATTAATCACCATACAAATATACAGCACCACCAACTTTTACGGCTTCTTGCCTTCTTGGGATGATTAGGTTGTCGTCAACACACATTCCAACATAGATTCTAACCTGAGAGAACATCAATATTCATAGTTCAACATCATTAAACTCTATTTGTTCGTATATGTATTTAAAAGCAACCCATCAAAAGTCAAATAAAATGCAAACTTATTTTAAGACAATTATTGTAGAGGAGCATGAATGACTTTAAGCTTTGCCAATTGTCTTTATGCGAAGAGTTAGCATCTTTATATCCACCACTCACTTTTGTGATTATCTTTCATTCCGTGTAAAATCATAGTAATTAAATTAAATCAAAATAAAAGTAAAAATTAAATTAAATTAATTTAATTTAAAATTTTTAAATATTATACATTCAAACATTATATACAATGAAAAGTAAAAATAAATAAATCGGTTTAAATATAAATATAAATTTTAATATTTAAATTTAAAATAATCCACTAGTTATATAAAAATTATAATTTATAATTAAATACTAATTTCAGTCTACTATATAAAAAGTAAAAAAATATAATTATAATACTTTATTAATAAATAATTAATAATTTAAATAGTCGATAAATAAATTGTCAATAATATTTTTATAATTTCATTTAATAAATTTTATTGTTATTTTTTATTTTTTATAGTGGTCTAATCAAGTAACAATGTATTAAAAATTTTCATTTTGATTTAATATTTTTTTATTTGATTTAATAAAATTTTAATTTTATTTAGTTTGAATTCTATATTTATTAATTGTTTTTCTTTTTAATAAAAATATTTTAATTATGTAATATTTATTTTAATTAATAAAAAAAAATAAGCTATTTCATTTGAGTCATGCTTAGGCGTCATTATGATGGATGTGGCTCTTGGATTTTTTGTAGCAAAAATTGATATATCTCGTTTTAGAGATCTCTATACTCCGTTCCGATAGAATTATGGAAGAATAAATCACGGTAATCCAGTAATAATTAAGTAGGAGGCCTTTAATTCGGTGTACACAAAAAGTCCATCTGTAAGACTCTCACACTATTTTTAGAAATTCAAATTTTAGAATTTATATTAATTTTAACAATTACTTACCGAGCAAAGCCGGTCAGCTTTTGGGATTCTTGGAATGATAAGGTTGACGTCATGGCAACTTCCAATTGATAAAGCAACACGAAGTACCAAAGAGAGGTTTTCGTGTGCTTTTTTCTGACTCAGCATGAAAGGGACTTTGTAATAAAAAGCACGAAATAGAAAGAAAGAGCTTTGTAACGTGGCTGATTTTTTGTCGCAACATATTTTTGGACACTGCTGCCCTATCACTAGATTGAATGGTATATATTGATAAAAATTTGCTTCTATTTATTTTTTAAAATAAATTAAATCTAAATTTAATTTTTAAATTTATTTAATAAATTAATTAATTTTAAATTTATAAATATTTACTTTATTAAAATTTAAAATTTTATTTATTTATAAATTAATAAATTATAACATTAATATAATTATTTAATTAAAATAATTATTAAAATTACAAAATAAATAATTTTTTTAGAGAAATTTAATATTTTTAAATTAAAAATTTTTATAATTATAAAATAAAATTTTCTTTAAAAATATGTAAGATTTGATTTAATAAAAACTGATAAAAACTCGATTTATTTATTAAACGAATAAAGTTTGAGGTTATTAATTTTGTCTTGAGTTCAAAATAAATTAAGTTTAAATTCGAAAAGATTTTAACGAATTAAATTTAAACTCTTTAAAGTTTCGCTCGGTACAGCTCGTTTACGCTCCTAGTTTCAATTTCTATATTACTAACGTAGTAAGAAAAAAAAATTAAAATTGAGTTAATTTAAAAGTAATAAAAAATATAATTATTATATTTAAATTAGCTGAATTTGAATTATTTAACAATGTTTAAATTTTTGTAACCCACATTAAATGATTAATTATTCATATTTTTAGTAAGATCATATTTAATTCAATTTTTTGAAATATTTTAATTTTTTTAAAATTTTTAATAAATATATTTTTATATTATTATAAAAAAATAAAAATATAATTATAATATTTTATTAATAAATTATCGTTATATTTTTTTTTTATTTTTTATTGTAGTGTATGATTTATTAAATATAAGAATCTAATTTAGTGCACACATCACTTTTGTTAAACTCCCACAGCTGAAAAATACTGAAATTCAAAACCGTGTTCATTTATTATGACAGGGTACCAACTGACCCAGGAGAAAAGCAATACATGAGACACTGACCAGTCAAATTAAAGCTTGCTTTTTTGACAATCCCAACAACCAATCAAATGCTTCCATTTGGATAGGGGAATTCAGTTTCTTATTTCTTTTTATTACATCAGCGTGGGAGTTTCACTTCTGAATGATGGGAGAGATACCCTAACTTTATTATTAAATTTATTAATAATAATTAGCTAACGAAAGAAATAGAAAGATTAAGATAGGCCATGTGATCATAATTTAATTTTGTAATTTACGATAGATAACAAAATATCATATACCGAACTCTTTGAAATTCCACAACCAATATCCTACAATTAACTCCTTCAATAGCTACGTTTGCTAATTGTACAAATTGGTGGCCTCTGTCCGAAATTGAATCTAACGATTAAATTATGATATTTTAAATCACCATGCAAACACAGCACCGCCAACTTATAGGATTCAAATACAAAGGACTGTGCACTCTTTGATTCAATCCATTTTTTTGGTTAAATTGATTTGGTGTTTGGTTTGATTTAATTTTTTTGCATTATTAAATTAAAGAATTGAATTAATCGAATTATATATCTAACCCATTTAAATCTTCAATCTTATCTAGCGTTTAATATAATATCTTAGTTCATATCTAAATTAGATTTAAATATTAAATTAGACCTAAATCAATATCATATCTTTTGTCGTACCTCTCTCTCGGTTCCTCGATCCTCCTATTTGTGTTGCTCATTGTTGCTTGCCAGTACATTTTTCTAAGCATGAAGATCTAGCATCTCTTTAAACCACTCCAAATCCGACTTCGCATTTCTGATAGTTGGCGTCTTCCTTGTAATCACTAATGCTCTATATCACCAATCATTGGTATTCTTTATTCTGTCCTCCGATTTCACCAGTGCTCTCCGTCTTGACCTCCTTTCTTTATCTCTCGTCTCTCTCGTTTCTACTCTCGGGTGTGACTCTCGGGTGTAACATATAATATAATATAGAATATAGTGTAAATATAAATGTAATTTAATTAAATAAAATATATTTTTGGAGATATGGAGAAATTTGTAAGTGAACATTTTAATGTAAAAAGTTATGGTGAAAAAGAAGTGAAATGTAAGTGAATTTAAATGTGAAAAAATGGAAGCTAAAATTAACTTATTTAAATTATAAATGACATATATATTTTAAAGGCTTATAATTAAACTAAAAATAGACATGAGTTTAAGTTAAAGTTGAATTAAATAAATTATGATGGATTTGGATTCATTTAAATGGGTTTGGATTAATTAAAATTATGGACCAAAACTTATGAAAAGAGATGGACCAAAGCCTTGAAAGATATGGAGTAAGACCTTGAAGGACGAGGCAAGGAAAGGAAGATGCCCATACTATGAATAAAATGAGCTGGGAATGAGTCCATTAAAAATAAAAAAATAGAGAAAAAGAAAGGAGAAGGTGACACACTAGTTTGGAAAAGTGGACACTTTGTCCAATAGAAACTTAACACTTACGAGGGTTAGGAGTTGGAAGCTTTGTAAGGGAAAAGGGGGAGGGTCATGCCCAACTCTCTTTCTCTCAACCAGCCTATTGAAACCCTTTTGCAACCCAAAAACCTATCCAACCATTTCTCTTTTCTTTCTTCCACCAATTCACTTTGTATGCTCTCCATTTCAATCCTAAAGCAAGACTAGAATAAAAGAAGGTGACAGTCACTTCTCCACCGAGACTTAAGAGAATCAAGACTTTTTCCTCCACCATTCCTTTATGGCCAAGTTTGTGTGTAAGTTGGATTAAGAGTGTGATAGCTCTAGAGCTAAGAAGAAGCAAGGAAAACCAAAGTTTGAAAAAGAAATTAGAGAAAATTTTCAGCCACTTCTATAAAAAATTTAATGCAAAATATATTTTGTTGTTAAAATTGATAATATTTATGTTTAACGCTCTAAAATTTTGGTATGAATGTTGTCGTAACTTGTAAGTGAATGATCAATTTTTGAGTTGAAATTATAAGAACACCGAGATGTTATTAATATTTTATTTTATTTGAATAAGTATTACTCATTAGTAATATATAGAAAGACGTAAAACCATATAATTAACTCAATAAATGAAAGTGAATTGTAGTCAAAATCAGACACACGTAATGAAATACTTCCTAATAAGATAATTAATAAGAAAGGATGTACAAAAATGAGGATGACGATAAAAAAGAAAAAGCAAAAGAATTAAAAAGAGCAATGTATGCAACTAATAAATATTCTAAGAAAGGGGAAGTCTCCGTAAAATATCACATAATATGGATAAATTGGCTATAACCAAAGATTTTACAAATATGATGTTTCAACGAGTACACCAAATGTAAGTTGCAAAATGCAGCTATATTAAATTTATTCATTATCCATTAACAATGATGTACAAAGTTCTCAAATGCAATATATATTTTATATAATACAATGCAATTATCATTTATTTCTTAGCTCCTATTTTGGCAATAACAATTTCTCTTTTTTGACTATCAATCTCCTCCGACAAACTATATATAATTTATTTAGCCCGATTTAGTAATGGCTAAATCAATTGAGAAACTTAGAATAGTTTCAAGTATGTAAAAATATTACTAAATAAAAATTGATGCTTTTGCTATAATAGCACAAACCATTCAATACTTACACCATAATTTCTACATCCATAAAATTACATACTCCGAACTTTTTCAGTCCATTAAATTTTCACTTCTATATGATAATTACAACTGTATATAGTTGACTCATTTCCCTCGATTCCTCAAACACGGCAAAAGGTGACTTCGTGATAGAGCGAATGGTGATGAGGTGAATGAAGTAATTATCATAAGCTCAAGTAAGAAATTACTTCATTTCTTGTGGCTGCAACATAGTCTCCTCCACCTGGATTTCCATTCATCTGCTCAAACCAAAATTAATGTTTTTCATTTTATAATAGATTGCTTTCATTTGCTGTCAATTTATAATGTTATGAACAAAAAATTGCTTGTAAAGAAAATCCTACTAATGTAAAAAACTAGTAATACCAAGTGATAGATATTTTACCGAAATTTTATCTGTAAATGGTTGGTAAAAGACATTGCCTACGATTTGCCGACTATTTAAAGTACTGACATTTAAAATACCGACTATTTACGGATAAAATTTTTCGTAGCTATATTTTTATTTTTTTTGTAATGAAAGTAAAGATTAGATATTTATTTTCCCATGCCTTAAAATAATTTAGAATCTATATATTTATTTTGAAATTTCCACTTTGACAATAACAAAATTACTACTATATAGTCTATCAATTATGCTCAATTTTATCTAGTCAAGCAAAACCCTAAAATAAATTTCATTTGATTATCAAAGACGAATATAATCTATGGAGATTTCTTGAATCAACAAGTGAAAAAATGACAAATCTGAGCAAGGTATGTATGTACTTCTTAATTATTGATGTTAGCTACTTGTAAGAGATAAAATAGAGAATG
>CAOGCB011679276.1:0-14526 GCA_948266635.1 Cnidoscolus chayamansa | reverse complement strand
GGTGGAGTGGACATACAAGAAGTCGAAACAGGAAATTAGCTATACACTTGTGATGGAGATTCAGCTGGTTATGTGTCTCTTTGCTACTGTCATTTGCACCCTGGGGATGCTCGTTAACAAAGACTTCAAGGTTGGTCTTCTATCTCTCTCTAGCCGGCCTTTATTTAAAAATAATCATTTGCTTTAACTTTGCATTTGCATTATTATAATTCATGTTGGATAAAATCATTAAAAGATGATATCGTCTTAATTAATGACCTTTATTCTTTACCTATATTTGTACAAATAATAATAATAATAATAATCATATTTTAAGGCACATGTAGACGCACTTGTATATTTGATATATTATCTATCATTCACTATGATGATTAATGTGGAAATGGATGAATAAAGAATGGACTAAATGTCATTATAAAAAAGTGAAGGAATAGAACGTAAATAAATAATATTAAAAGTTAGATAAATTAAATAATAAAATATGAAAAATTAGAAAAGTGTTTAATGCAAACTATAATAGTTAATTCTAAAGAATAATTTGTCAGTGGAAAGAGATAATGATGGAACAAGCAAATAAGTCTGCTTTGCTTCATAAAGTTGAAGTGACCACTGACTCTGGTGGACTGACGCTTGAGTAGCTAGCGTGCTTGTTCGGATGTTAGTACTACGTCAGCCTCTGCCAACTCCATTCATTTTCATGATGGAAGTGAAAGAATGAGCAATTCTAATACAAAATAGTCATTACTGATTATATACGAAAGATTTTTATCTCAGGAAAAGTAAAATATTAATATAATAATTCTACAAAATAAATAACAAAAAGAAAAAGAGAAAATAATGAAAATACTTATGAATATGCATGTTGATGATGTGTAGGTGATTCCAAGGGAAGCAAGAGAATTCGAGCTTGGGGAAACTAAGTATTATGTGATAATAGTATTCAGTGCAATAATCTGGCAGGGATTCTTCCTGGGAGCCATAGGAGTGATCTTTTGTGCTTCCTCTTTGTTATCAGGAATCATAATAGCTGTTCTCTTGCCAGTGACGGAGATCCTGGCCGTCATTTTCTACCAAGAGAAATTTCAGGCTGAAAAAGGTGTGGCTCTTGCCCTTTCTCTTTGGGGCTTCGTTTCTTACTTCTACGGTGAGATCAAACAAACCCACAAAAAGAACCTTGCTCCTCAGACGCTAATGTGTCCATCTTCTAATCCTATGCAAAATGCTTGAATACATGCAAAAACTCCTATATTGCCATCCTATGATATTTGATATATTCTGCATGTATCCATCTTCCTGTATCCTTTTGCTTCTTTTATACTCTAATGTGAATTGGGGCATAAATTGATCGGAGAATAAATAAAAGTGTCTACTTTCGGTTGGTTTGAGCCACTGGTTGCTTATTCTCAAATCTCAACATTCATTGCAAGATTATTTCACAAAAAAGGAAAAAAAAACGTTGCAAGATTGAGATTTGACGATTTGAACAGAAAAAGGAAAGGAAAAAGAATAATAAAGAACAAACAGCACAGCTATGTAAAATAGTAGAAAGAAAAGAAAAAAAAAAACTGGTAACAGGAGAAAAAGAAAGCAAGAAATCTCCTTTAATATCACTGGAATTTTCCCAACAATGGAACGATGGTTATAAAGGTGAAACTATCTAAAAGCAAGTGCTACATTTACGCTCTCTCGTTTGCCTAATCATATAATTTTGGGAGAAAAAGAAGAAATAATTGAGGATACATATATATATATATATATATATATATTCTTTGGTAATCACATTACTAACAAAATGAGAAACGCCTGCCAAATTGATTCTTGAGGTGCCATCTAGTAAGAAAAGGAATCATTCCACTCCAGTTCTGAGCATCATACATTTGGACAGAGTACCCATTTCCTCTAAAGCCCATGCTGCATTCAACACAAAATCCACCACAATCATCCACGGTTACAGTAAAATCACATTCATGAGAGTGTACACTTGTGACTGGAACGCAACAGATAGCATTATTAGACAAGCACTCAATGTTCGGTTAACTGGTTCCAATCAATTTGAAAATTATTTCCAGTTTTTAGACAGAAAAAGACCCACCAGCACATTCGATGGAAGGATTTCAAGATTCAACCATTATCATCAATATAGTTGGTCCTACACGCATTGTTGTTGACTTCCTTAGACTGGGAATGATTAAATGGGGCTTAAAGTTAGCACAAACCACAACTTTGGGTGTAAGGATTCCAAGTTTCAATTTTTACCTACCCTACACCCAAAAGGAAGAAACCGTTTATTTATGTTCTTTGTAATTGATGAATTTAATCCTATTGTGACGCAGCCAAGGAATTGAAGGAAATTCATAGCCAATACTCTAGACACTTAGGATTAGGCTTAATTTTAATGTAGAGTACAGTTCATAGCCCATAAATATTCTCTTCTTTAAATTCGCTTCTCATTCCATCATTTCACAAACCCTAATTCTCCACCTATTACAAAACCTCAATTTCAACATTAATTCTAGAACTGCAGGCTGCCCTGCATCATAATGTATATCTGCTGATGTCAGTGTCAGAATTCGTACCTTCTAACTGTAAACCTCCCATTATGATGAACTCTACATATGAATGAATATTTTGGTGCACGTGTCTCCATGGAAGGTCATCTTGGTTCGGCATTCATCCCATGATTTTGTGAAGGAACAGCAAGGCCAACATGAATAGAGAAAATTGAAGAACAAATGTAGGTCCCTTCACGTGCTCAAGAAAATGCTGCCACCTGTAAGTTCAACCAGTAGATAGCTGCTGATAAAGCCTGTTATCCATTTCAGGATCTTCATCACAGTCGGTAAAAAAATTACTAAAAATAGCTAACAATATGCAGTAAACATTTGGACAGTTCTCACATAAACTAATACAAGTAAGCAGTCAGAAGACTACTGCAACGCTATTCCTTCAGACATCAGTATTTCAAGTCTCCAGATGCTAATAAATTGGTCGTTTTGAATTACTGTTGTTAACACAAAGATAAAGAAGAAAAAAAGCATCGTAGGAAAATAAAATTCATGATGTAAACATAAATAATCCTAGCAAATTAGTATTTTGTACCCTTGTGATTTTAGTTCCATCATGGATCCCAAATAGGTCCTCACAAAGTCTTTGCTAGTTGCAACAGTAACTATACAGGTGTAACATATGCTGAATTTTTCTAATAAGAAAGTTCATGGTCCTGTAGAATAGCTTTTGAAGCCAAAAAGTTACTCATGCATCGGTTTTGAATAGCTAGTAATTGATGTGCTGACATCTGAGGCAGACCTTAAGTAACCATCTAGACCTCATTCTTCCTCAGTATCGGCAGTATTACTTGGGATGTTTACAATTTATACTAAGCAATGCAACAGCATATGATTCAAAAAATAGTCACATTACGGTCAAAATTTAATAAATTAAAACCTACTGCAGCCCATAGAGTCCTCATATCCTACAAAGTTTCAAGAACAAAAGCATCAGGTAACAATGTATTATCAGGAAAGAACACTTGCCGATTTCCTTCAATTGAGGTACCATTTTCAATTTTTATCTCCTCCAGAGCAAGTTCCTCTAGTATAGCACGTTGACGTTCATTTATTTCACTAAATGAGAATAAAACACAAGAGAGATGTATTATTCTAAGGGGAAAAAATAAATTCAAAGTTGTCATAAATCCCCTTTTCAGCCATAAAATACTACAAATGCAACCATTCACTAGGAAACCAGAGAAAGAAGCATGCCAAGCGGCTTATTTTGGTTGTATTAATTGTTGGAGTTCACACGTTTCATATGGTCCTTCATACTGCATGACCAACACTTACAAACCAAGGTCCTGTTTGGATACTCTGGCATCCAAAGTCTCTCAGCAGTTACTGCTGCCGGAAGCACTAGGCCTATCAGTAGGATGAAGTACATTAACTGTTACCCTTGTTAAATACTTTTTCTCATGTATATTGGTTGCATATAAAATTTTTTGGAATGAAATTATGGTTGGGTAAGCTTCTCAGCCTTGACTTAGTAATTTGCACAAATCCCAAAGCACAATTTCACACATTTAGAGGAGTTGAAATTAGAAACTGACTTCCAAACAAGCACATAAGTTGGACATGATGAGCCTGTTTGGCATTGTGGTTGAAGGTTAAAGAGCCCTTCTCTGAAAAAACATAATTTTAGATTATGTTAAAAAAATAGTTTGGAAAAAGCTATGTTATTATTTTAGTTCTTTTTATTACTACAATATGTCAAATATAATTTTAAATCAAATTTTGATATATTTAAATAATATGTTTAAGAAAGTGGTTTTCTCAACAGTAGCTCTAATAGCACCAAATAGACCTGAAATGTAAATCCCATTTTCATATGAATATAGTTCCTGTCATTCCCCTCCCATCCTCCTAGAAAGAAAGAGAAAAAAGCTTACGTGGGGAAGTTGATGCGAAAGCGCACAAATTGGTCTCCATGGTCCATGAGAAAACCATGCTTTGGTAGCCCTGCAGGAACTTAAAAACATAAGCACATTTACAAGGAAATTTACAAGAAATAGATACCATGATCTACAGTATAAATTAATATACCTTTGCCTCTTAGTACCAGAAGTTGTCCAGGTTGAACTCCTTTCGGTATCTGTAGTGCATATACAATAACAAAGCATGGGAAGTTAGTGATGGACAGTTGACCAGAGCTATGCAAAAACTTAATGAAAACAACTAGAATTACAAGTTGAAAATTTAGGGAAGGGAAGAATATATTAAGGATACATCATAAATGGATGTGGTAAGGTACTTTCAATTGATGAAGCTTGCTCATCAATTGGTCTTCACCCTGTCAATATTCTGGTTTTTTCAGGCTTTGCGACATTAGTAATGCAGGCAAATCATGTCAAATTACTGCAATATGCCCATATTCAAACAATTGCATTGGCCAATTTTAGAATAACTATGTTAATTTTTTTTCCCAACTAAAGCTTGCTTTCAAACAACAGAAAATTCTGGGAAAGCGAGTACATGTTCTCAATCCCTACAATATTTCATATCTATACCATGCCTAATAATGCATCTCTTAAAAGTCCAGGTAAAAAAAATGAGCAAAACCACAATAGATCCCTTTACTTTTTTTTAATATAGGCGGAAATGTTCAGTTTTTTTTTTTTCCTTTTGTATAATTGAGAAGGGATGTAAGTATAAATAATGACACACTTATTACCTTTACTTGGTATTTTCCTGACAAAGTTGGCACGTCAATCTTACCACCAAGGATGGCCTGTGAAGAGAAATTTTGATTTATTGGCAAAATTAATTTAATATGAACAAAATTTCATAGTTCTATAAGCATATCAAGGAATATGAAGAATCTAAGGACAGAAGATTATGAGACAGTCATTTTAACTGATTATGAAGCCCTGAAGAGAAGCATAACAATTGTAGAACAAATCAAATCCACATAGTTCAATCGCAATGTTAAATAATTAGCGACTCATTGCTGATGATCAAGGCAAATGAAATTTCGACATGATAAATGAGTAACAGTGACATTCATTTTAGATTCTGAAGTCACATGCCTCATAATTTTGAAGTCTCAGAGGGAGAGTGGTTCAGAGACACTACAATACAAGAAAGGAAGCCCATAAACAGTAATGACACACTTCCATGCTTGTGAAAACAATTAATATTTGAATGTGGCCAAAATATATAAATTCAACGGAAGTAAACCAAAGCAAAATTTAAATTTTACATTTGAATTTATTACTCACTTGGGTAAAGCTAATATTAGCATCCACATAGACATCTGCACCATCTCTAGTAAAGACTGGATCATCAGCAATCTGAAGTATAAAAAGAAAAAAAAAAAAAGAGAAAATGCGTAATTTGTCTGATAGTGTATAAAACTATTAAAAAATTTTCATAGTAATTCACCTAGAAAAAGGAAGCTAAGAGCTTCTCTAAAACAGCTCTAGACAATTTACTTCTAAATACTGGTTCATAACAGTTACCACAACCTTGTTTTTTTTTTTAAAAATCCAAGTCTATGAGAGGGCATTTTAGAAGGCAAACGAGGCCCCCATGTCAGAAGAACCTATGGTCGATATAGGGGAAGTCAGGCAGGAAGATGGTAGTGTTAATAGCTGTCAAATGTTACAAATAATTATGCAGATTATAAGCATTTCAATATCAAATGAAACCAAAACTCCAACCACATTTCCCAAATCATAGTAGCAAAACTTGCTCATGATAAGTCAGATAGCTACGGGAACCATACAAAATAAAGGAATGCAGGATGAGGAGAGGGGCACCAATCTTTTGATACTAGTTTCCCCTGTCATTTTAGGTCTTCACATTTTCCTCCTCACTTTTGCCACTAATTTATTACATTTCCATGTAAGCACAATTAGTTCGCCATATTGGACATAATCAAATCATCTTAATCGACACTCTCTTTTTCTATTTTCAATATGTGCCTTTTACGTAAATATTAAAGTAAATCACAGTAGTGGAAGTCTTTATTAGCTTTCTTTGAACTAGCTACTTCAACATTGAAATGCATGAGAAACTATCGAAAGGTTGTATCTGAAAGTCTTAAAATGCATGAATTCAACTTAACTCAATTCCATCTAGTATTTACTAAATTCTCATGTTAAGAACCTTTTTAAGCAATAGAACTCAATTCGTAAGAGTAAAAAAGAGGCATTATGCATGAAATGAAAATCACAAAAAAGTAACTATACAGAAATTCTATGCTTTGAACTGAAGTGGCGCAGACAATTACAGAAAAAGAAAGATATCCTTAAAACAACTCTGTTATCCTAATAAATAGGGGTTGAAGATAATATGCCTTAAGATTAATGAATAAGTTGCCAGGTTGACGTCCTCGTCCACCAGTATTACCAGCTTCTGGAACACGGATTGTATCTCCAGAATCAACACCTAAACAATTTGTTCAAAATATTATAAACAAAACTAAAGTGGAAAGAAATGCAGATGAATTTTAATAACAAAGGCAGGAATATAATCTTGTTATTATAGATAAAAAAATGTGCAAAGCAAAGTTCTAAAACAAAATTTCTCCCATCTTCTTTTTCACCCTGTAGAGAACTTTACAGTCAAAGCTAGACTTCACTTGGACTGCAAGCTGGTGTCCTCAATTATATTAATTTTCAATTCTCAGCTGGAAACCTTTTTGTTGAGAATCCTTGTCCCACATTGGCAAAATATATGGTGAAAAGGAAATACATAAATGGTTGAGTTAAAATACTGACTTGGCTAGTCATTTTAATCTAACCAACTCAATCACATATATAAACCCATATTAAAATGAACTAATGTCTAACTAACACTCTTTCCAAATTTAACATGGCGTCAAAGCCCACTTTAGGTTGCAGGTTTCTACTGCCCATGAGACTATATAATTGAGCCCATATCCGGTGACAAGTAACTAGTCAAGTGATTTCAGGACAGAGTGTTAGGAATTCTTGTCCCATATTAGGAAAATATAAGGCGAACGGGCAATATGTAAATGGTTTAATGCTACACTGACTCGGTTAGTCATTTAGATGTGTAAAACAACTGAATCACTCATATAGATCCATGTTAGAATGAATTAATGTATAATATGATCACTGCTCTATCCGCTTTCATATACATCCAGTACAGAAACCAAATTTTATCCTTGTCATATGTGTATTTTTAAGAGAAATAATAAATTTATGCAGTATGTGGATCAATAAACAGATCATTTTCTACAACAGCATCATTAAAATATAAACTTTCAAAATGATCCTTACAATTTCATGAAACTAGTGGCAGGAAATTTTATTATGGAAAAATTATCATAGGACAGGACTCATTCGGCCGACATGGTAATGGTTCAGATCTCAGATTATTAATAATAAATTATTACGGGTCTAAATCCATGAAAATATTTAAGTTGACCCTCAAAATTTGAATATATCACTGTAACAGAACATGAAAATCAACCTGCTGGTATTGTAACTTTAACTTCTCTAACACCTTCAACCACCCCTGATCCTCCACATGACATACAGTAATCCTGTGCCAAACAGATAAACCATAGGCAATAGCTCTAAATGCAGATGGAAACCAAATTTATTTGTCTACTGGTATTCACATCTAACCTTAATGATTCGGCCTGACCCTTTACAAGTGGTGCAAGTTGATGTAAATGGAGGCACTGTAATCTGGTTGAATTTTGTATATTGTTACAAAAAAAGAATTGGAAAAAAAGCAATCATTTTTCTAACAGTGAAAAAAGAAATCTGGTGTTCACCAATTGTTATCTAGCTTCAAGAAACTTACTTTTCCTATGCCTCTGCAAGTTGGGCAAACTCTTGTTTTGGCATCAACTGGAAAGCCACGACCATCTGTATTAAGGGTAGGTCAGGGAATGAGGAAAAACAGTCATTTATAATAGCATAATGAAAAGTCTCAAAAGAGATAACTTCAAAGGGGACTATGAGCAAAGAGCTATTGCACTTGAACCTATTTGCAAGTCCTGAAAGATAAGTTTCTCTAACAATACTTTTTAGAAAGAAAGAGACAGTAATCTTAAACTTGCATGCTGCACAGTATAGTTGGACAATGGATGACTTTTCCTTTCACAATTGTCCACATTCCTAGATTAGAATCTAAATAGAAAGAATTTTCTGCAAGAATGCTTAGTTATAATGAATATATACTTTCAAGGTTCCAGCCTATGGTAAACATGCAAAAACACATGATGAATTACAGAGAAAAGAATATCTTAAAGATTCTTGCATATAAATGAGATTTTGCTTCACGGATTCCCATATGCAATATGATCCTAAGAAAATGGTAGTTTTACTTACTAACCACATGAATCAAGAAAATGGTAGTTTTACTTACTAACCACATGAATCACAAGGAACATATGCATCAAAGGAAAGGTTCTTTGTGCATCCCCTTGCAGCTTCAGTAAAACTGAGTAGTAGCTCCACCTATGTAATGTAAGGATACACATACATTTTAGCTCAGACAAACAGGAATCAATTAGAAATAAGCATTTGTGATTGAAGGCAAGACAGTTGACCTGAATGTCAGATGCAAACTGATTGGTCTCATTTTCAAAGATCTGTAGAGAATGAAATAAGTTGTTTCCAGATCAGTGAAACATTGCATATAAAGATGACAGGATGTAACATGATAATATAGAGTACCTCAGAGAATATCTTTCGGAATGAATCAGAGAAATTAGTTTGATAAGAATATGTAAACCCCCCTGCATTTCCAGCACCATATCTAAACTTTGCTGCATCATCAGCACCATATCCAAACCAATCTGCATGATTTGCACCATATTCTACCTTCTCTGAACTTCTAGCTTGCCGCTTCATTAGAAAAGATAAGAAGAGCAATTCATTTAGTTTAGAACTCGTTGTTGGAAATACAAACTTTGAGTTGGTCACTTCCTAGTTTCTAAAGAGAGTAAAGTCAGCATTAACTACTAGAAAGATACCAAAGATAACCAATAAATGCTCACTACAGCATTGATTAATATGGAAAACCAACAAAATAGCAACATTAGAAAAATATACATAAAGAAAAAGAAAAGGGATTCCTACCCCATCGTATTCTGCCCTCTTCTCAGAATCTCTCAATACCTGAATTTTACCAGCACGAAAGAATGAACATTATTATCATATAGCTAAAATTTTAGGGAGATTGATAGTTATTTTCCTCCCTGCAGTAAGGAAAAATTATGGCAATCCCATGCTAAGGAAAGATCAATGAAGTGACAACAGCATGAAAAAATAAGAAGGCTAGTTAAAGATACGGACTTCGTAGGCTTCCCGGATCTCTTGAAATTTCCTTTTTGCAGAAGGATTATTCTTATTTGCATCTGGATGGTATTTCTTGGCAAGCTGTACAACAAGAATGAAAGGAACGAGATGAACAGACAAGAATAGTAATACTTGCAATACAAAGTAGCAGAAGAGAAGGACGGCAAAGGTTGCTGATTTCTATATAGACAAATTAAGGCAAGTAAATAAATTTCCACAACTAGTGAAACTGCAACTTATGCCCAAAATGCACTCACTGAACGAAAAGCCTTTTTAATCTCATCTTGGCTAGCATTTTCAGGAACACCAAGAATTTCATAGTAACTTGATTCCTTAGCACTGCGTGTTCCTTGAGAAATAAATAAAACATGATACGGAGAACGTGAGCATCAATCAGTCTAAACCTGAACAAATGTGTTTTCCAGCTGCAAGAGAAAGAAAGTTAAGACCTGTGAAATGAATATATCTGCAGCTCATCAGCTGCATTTCAGCTATCCCAAAACCAGTACCTTTCCCAGTAGCAAAACTATAACTGTGGAAAACTTAAAAGAAAAAAAAGCCAAATAATTACAAATTAGCACCAGAAGGCAAAACTAATGCCATGATAATATCATGAAGTATCCAGAAGCGCCAGTGCAAAAGCCAGGGCTTACTGAATTAGCTTAAGTTTTCAACCAAGAGCTTACATCGATCATAAAAAAATTCTCGGCTGAATGTAGAGGCTTTCCGGTGCCAATCTCCTCCACCGACGGCCTTTTCTGCGGCCGCTACGGCCGCAGATGATAGCAAATGCCGTCGACACTGCGCAGGACAAATTACAAAACAAATCAATATCTATAGAAATGAAATTTACTAGATACTATTGCAAAGGTGGGAAGAAATTTAGTTCTAATTTTGAGTTCAAGGATTTACTAGAGCTGTTAGCCAACTGTATCTTCCCATTGTGGAGCCAAAATAGTTATAATAGAAGATTGAAAGAGATAGCCTATGTTCTACAAAAGAATCAAAACAAGAAACGAGTGATAAATGAATCCATGACCCGTCGTGCTGAGCAAGAAAAGAATGGCGCTGACGATTCCTGTGCAGCGATCAATCTTTTCCACAGAACGGTTTGCGTGGAAGGGTTTTAGGCAGGTCATTTGAGGGCTTAAGAAATAATACGGTACCGTTTCAGACAAAAGTGTAAAAGGGCACGCGCCAAAGAAACACCTTCATTTCTTCAGGAGGGAAAAAAATGGCAGTAGCAGAAAAAGGAGCCTTCTGAGGAAAAACCAAAACTTGGTTTGCTTCCATGGCGATTCGTATTCGGCCACTCATTTCCAGTATTAGAAGGTAAAATCACTTGTCCGTTTACTCTTTTTCCTTTTGGAATTTGAGCAGTCAATAAGTAGTTTCTAGTTCTCTCAACGAATGCTTTATGTGAGCGCAGTGGTCGGCTTCAATTCGATGGCAGAAATCTCTCTGTGTTCATATCATCACGGGCTTCGCCGATGGATAAGTTTGGCGAATCATCCTTGAAATGTAGTAACACCAACGGCAACCTCAAAAGGGAGATTTTGAAGCTGAAATTGCCTGGACAAGGCGCCACCTCCGTACTTCAAAATTGGGTCGACAATGGCGGCAAAGTTACGATCTCCCAGCTCAGATATATCTCTGGGATACTGGCGAAATCTAGGAGATACAACCACGCACTTGAGGTTCCTCCATTTAACTATTTTTTTTTTATCTCCATGATTCCATGTTAGTTTCTTATTTTCCAATTCAATATTGTAGTTCGGCTCATCTTACCTTTATTTTTGAAGGAATACATCGCTTTAGGTTTGTTTCTCTAGGGAATTGTGATTCATTCTATCGTGAAATTGCAAGATTAGGTGGTTTGAGAGAGGGGGAAGATACCACTTTAATGGAAATACTCCATTCTCAATGTGCATTTAAATATTGATAAAGTAAAAAAAAAAAAAGAAAAGAAAAGCTCTTGCATCTCCATCTAAATATAGGTCTGGGCAATTCCGAGATTTTCTTGCTGTCATTACTTCTTTATGAACATGTGATTGTTACTATCGTTAGGCAATTCCTTTCATCCGTCAATTATTTGGCAGAAATATCTTATGTTTTGTGGGTTCTTTGATTCTGTTACTATACAGATATTCAGATGGATGGATACTAGAAATAATGTCCACATGTCAGCAGCAGATCATGCCTTGAAATTAGAATTAATCATGAAAGTTCATGGTTTAAGGGAAGCTGAGGAATACTTCAAACTTTTACCCAATTCAGGTACGAGAAAAGCTGCCTCTCTCCCTCTTCTTCATGGTTATGTAAAAGAACGAGACACTGTGAAAGCTGAAGCTCTCATGATGCATCTAAATGACTTGGGGCTGATTGTGAGTTCTCATCCATTTAATGAGATGATGAAACTTTATGTCGCCACATCACAGTATGAGAAAGTACTCTTTGTGATCCATCAAATGAAACATAATAAAATACCCTTAACTATTCTCTCCTACAATCTTTGGATGAGTTCATTGGGTGAGATGTCTAAGGTCACTGAAGCTGAGATGGTCCACAGGGAAATGGTAAATGATAAAAATGTTGAAGTTGGATGGAGCACTCTCTCTACTTTGGCTAATATCTACATAAAGGCCGGCCTTGTTGACAAAGCCTTTTTAACACTTGAAAATGCAGAGAAAAAGCTCTCTACCATTAATCGCCTCGGTTACTTCTTCCTAATTACTCAACATTCCTCATTGAAGAATAAGGAGGGAGTTCAGCGGCTTTGGAAAGCCAGCAAAGGAGTTGGTGGAAGAATCACATGTACCAATTACATTTGTATATTGTCATGCTTCGTTAAGGTAGGTGACCTTATAGAGGCTGAAAGAGTGTTTATGGAATGGGAGAGCAATTGTAGGAAGTATGACATTAGAGTTTCCAATGTCCTTCTTGGTGCATATGTGCGGAATGGACTGATAAATAAAGCTGAGTCATTGCATCTTCATACATTGGAAAGGGGTGGATGTCCAAATTATAAGACATGGGAAATTCTAATGGAAGGATGGGTGAAGAGCAAAAGGATGGATAAAGCCATCATTGCTGTGAAGCAAGTGTTTTCTATGTTGAACCATTGTAAATGGAGACCATCACATGGCATTTTATTAGCTATTGCAGACTACTTGGAGAAAAATAGGAAAATTGAAGATGCAAATCACTATATTCGAGTTATTCATCATTGGGGTCTTGCAAGTTTACCACTGTATAAAATAATCCTCAGAATGCACCTTGATGCTCGGAGAACTGCTTCTGACATACTTCAGATGATGCAAAAGGATAAAATTGAGTTGGATAGTGAGACTTCTTCCCTTGTTCAAGCCTGCTATTCATGTGTGTAGTCAATCAGTGGTATTGATCATTGTAGTGGATTCCTGCAAAGACTGGTTTAATTGACTGCTCATGCTTATTTGGGATTAGAGATTTGGTGAGGGTAAAAGTCCAGGTGAGTTAAAATGAAGGAAGCAGGCCATCCTTCAAAAAGGAAAGCTAAATGCAAGCAAATCTTTCTCGACTCAGCAAATTGTATTCTTAGGAGCTTTATATGCGGGTCTTTTTTAATTTAGCAGATTGCTTCAATGAGAGCAGCTGAAGTTGGAGCATGAATATTTTTCAGACCTTGAGATTTTTAAGAGCAAAGAAGAGAATTTCACCAAAATTGTATAGAGTGGGCATGTGATACGCAGGCAATTAGGCAATCACACATGGATGCTTATGGTTGTGATGCTGGTTGGTATTGAAATCCCCTGTGAGCACTTAAATTGCTTTTGCAATTATCTTCAAGAACTAAAAATGAAGAAGAACATGATTGTTCATGAACTTTGCAAAGTTTTTATTCGTGTTCTGTGATGGTACTATCATGAATAACAGTTGCTAATTTAACATATAATCTTCAGACCCCGGAGCATTTGCAGCAACGGATGGCCCTTAAATTATGACATTCAAAATCATTGTCAAGCCAAGCGTTAAGCAAAGGCATGGTTTCTCATCAATAATTTTCTTAGCTGTTTGATTACATGCTTCCAATTTGGCCACCAGCAATGTCAAGAAGGCTTGTTGTTTTACCTACAAAGAATTTTCTGCCTTCAAGATCACTCCCTAAAAATCTTCAGGTTATCTAGTGCTTCTTTTTGGAACTTCTTATCCCCTTCTACACAAATGTTATATAATTTCTTCATGGATTGGAATAGCAGATGCAATATTTTAATCACTGGGAGAAAGAAGAGTTGCGTTTCATATGTTGTGTATCATCCCATTTAATTTAAACTTAATCCTCTCTGTAACCTACAAGGATTCATTTGTTAGGTATTTTTATGACCGTTCTAATTTGAAACACCCATTTTCCGCATTTTTGACAGGCATATGATTTCTCATTAACAATATTCATTCTCTATAGTCGTATAGAGTTTCTCTTCTTAGGAACCTTGTAATCCAATTAGCAAAAATGTTCGTGGTGAAGCCTCAAGGTTCAAACTGCGAATCCATGGAGCAAATGGTAAGTCTCTAATATGATGAATAATGATGATAATGAGACCTCATTTACCTTTCATAGCCAGAATGCAAGGGACTAACCCTTCCCTATGGATAGTGAAAGTTGAACTCAAGAGGCTCCATAAGGGTTCTTATACAGGAAAAGCACCGCATGCATT
>CAOGCB011675852.1:0-10801 GCA_948266635.1 Cnidoscolus chayamansa | reverse complement strand
TGATTAAAATTTCTGTCACTCTTCCATAAAATAGCACTTATAAGAAGTGCTTGCTCAGGAATTCAGGAACCAAACATTTGGAGATAACTGAAATCTATCAAGAAGGTACGAATTTCCATGGGAGCAAGTTCCACAACCAGCTTGGCAGGATCTACAGGTCCTCCTCTCACCACCTTACGTTCTTCCGTGGAGCCTGCTACTTTCCAAATCAACCTCTTCTTCTCCATGTCAGCTCTTTCTTGGTTGGCCGACAAACTCAACTCAGTCACTTTACTTATCTGGAAGAGACAAGAAAAGAGGACATTAAAATGATGGTTTCGTCATTAATCAACAAGACAGAGAGCATATTAACATGTTTGCTGGTTTTACCTTCTTGTTTGGAAAAAGCTTTTTCAATTCCACACTTGCAACTCCAGAATAGTCTTTGTCTTCTTCAGTCTTTACATACATCAAATCCAAACCAAAACAAGTTCAATTATATGGGATACTAAAGTGAACGCAGCAAAAGAACTGAAGTGTCATGGGACTATTTTAATGCAAAAACTGATTTCTATCAGTGATGTTAACAGTCAAGTCTGTGGTGAATGGTGACCTTCAAAGTGAGGCATAACATTTCTCAATTCTTTGAAGAAAAAAGGCCAGTGCTTGAGTTCTAGGGGCTTGAACTCAGCCAGTAGGCTGTAGCCATCACCCTTATGTAAGCTTTCTGGAAAATGTTTGAGAACAGATTACAGGATTCTAAGACTGGATAAAAAAGATGTTGCTCCTAAGGCAAAGTTTCCCGGGCCTACTCTAGTCAGCTCATTGCAGAATGCAACGAACAGTTGAAAAGGCCCTAGAAGATAGTGGCAAAAGATTGCTGACCAGAAGAGAATGAAAGAAATGGTGTAAAGAGGGGTGATAAAAACTTATTGAAGGACTCATTAGAATTAGAGAACCATCATCATGGAAAATCAAGTTTCAAGTAGAATAATGTCAAATTCTGTAAACATTAGAAAATCCTGAAGCTCACAACTATTGTACCATTAGTAATGCCAATAAATCTCAAATTTCTCCTTGTAAGTGTCATTTGGCAGTTAAGCATCTTCCATACTTACCCTTGTTATGGACCCAGTAACAGGAGGAATCAGTCCACTGAAGGATTGGAAACACTCATCCAGGGGATAGGTTTGAAGTTGGGTGACTGCAGGGAAGGAAATGCCATAGGTCTCGATGACCATGTGGAAGGATTCAATCAAGGACAGCCTACTGGTGTGAGTAAAGGAGGCCGGACGACTGAATGAATAAATGATAGACCTAGTGGTAGCTAACTCCAGATCAGAAGACCAGTTGGAAAGAGTCAGGCTAAGGAGGACAGCCAACTGGTTTGAGTAAAGGTGTTGGTGCCAGTGGATAAAAAAAGAGAATACAGATTGGTGCAGCAGAACAAGAATGCAAGTATGATCAAGAAAGATAATAATCTTCGTAATTGTAGGGATTTACCAATGACTATTTCTTATCAATTTCAAGATTATAAGGATACATTAAGCCAATCTCAGTTTTCCTGTAATTTCTGATTTTATCCTTCCAACATGTATACTAAACCTACAAACTTTATAAAATGCAAAAAAGAATTCATATCATAATTACTTTCGTTTGTAAAGGATGTTAGCTCCTTCATTGAGCTAGCAAGGTTCCTAGCTCCCTTCTAGAACTCACCCTCAGGCACCATAGGTTGGGGCAGAGGTGCCTGTTTGGCATTGAGATTCAGAGCCAAAAAAGTGTTTTTTAGAAAAGCATCATTTTAGGTACTATTAAAAAAAGCAGTACAGAAAAAGTTGTTTTATTTTTAAATGTCTTTAATACTCTCTAACGAACACATCTAAGAAAGTTTTTTTTTTTTGAACGACAGCTCTAACAGCAATACCAAACAGACCATAGCTCCCCTTTTCTTCCACAACCTCAAATAGATTGTTCAAACCCAAAAGAATGAGATAAATCAAACTTCAGGGAATTAGTGATTAATTGAAGCATCCTAGGCAAGAAAATGATAATAAAAGCATAAAATACATGCAAGAGAAACAAAGCCTAGAAGAACTATGGCAGTGAGTGAAATTTCAATTTCAGAAATGAGTGTTAAATTCATCATGCAGTTTCTCCAAAATTACTTAGTATCCATAGAGGGGCAACAGCTATATGAACAATGAGAAGAAATAAGAGGAGTTCAGAGTTCAGACCTCATATAGATGGGCCAACCGAAGTAGCGCCTTTCCATTTTCAAGTTCCTGCAATATTCAGAAAGTAGCAAACCTCATGCCTTCTAGAAAAATTAAAAAAGCTAAAACCATTAAACTTTATAGTGTTTACGTCAGGGACTCCAAGCACGGTTCATTAAACAAATGAAAAGGATGCATCCATTCTTCAAGGACAAAAGAAAGAGCTAATTCTGAGGGATTCACAAGGTATTTTTTTATCCTACTTACCTGAAGGGTTATGACAGCAACATTATTAGGTAAAGAATAGGATGGATCTATTGCTGAAAAGGTAGCTACATGGGAATTCATCCAATTATTTCCATCCTGCAAATATAAAAAGATAACCTAAGCATTGCAATTTCATTTGACAGAGTCTACTACTAAATTTACCATACCTGCTCTGTGAAGGCTAAGAGAACCGGGGAATATATCTCTTGACCAGCTGTCCTACGCCACTTGGCACCTTCTCCCAGATGATCAATTCTAACATAATACTTTCCTTGGATCTGCAAAATTGTATACTACAAAGTCATTGTGCGAAATTTGAACTCCTAATTAACTGTGGCCAGCACCCTCAAGAGAAGGGAAAAAGAAAAGGAAAGAGAGAAGAAAAGGGAGGGGGATTTTTGTTGAAGAGATTTGATAAGTGAATGCAAGTTTGAATGTCTGCTTACAGTTAAACCCTCACATCCATTTGAGAAACAAACTGTCTCATTCAGCACCTCACCGACACCTCTTGAATCATCATGAAGCAACCTCCTAAAAAGCAAACATACTGGTTACAGATCAACCTAACACAAGCAAACCTGACTAGATAGAAGAAAACTTTAAGAAGGACAAAAGCACATAGTGTAAGTTTATCAGTTTAGCATAATAAACCTGTGGAGCATCAGTTCTACTTGACCGTCCACTAAGCTAGATCCTCCCACTGCACGGTCCACCAACACTGAGAGCTCCGAGCTGTTGTCTTGCAAATAAATTCCAAGATTGATCTGGAGAAGCGGATGTATGGGGAAAAATGTGAAGAAAAATTTATGGGAGAACATTAAAGAAAAGGTAAGGATAACACTAACACAAACCTGAAAACTAAAAAAAGAAAGCAGAATATGGGATTAAAACAAATCTAAGTAAAATAGATGTGTGTTACGAAATTATGGATTCTTTCAAAGGGAAGGCCACCACAATTGACATAGGTCTATTTTTACAGCTAAAAGCAGACCAATTTAACATAGTGGGTAAAATGTCAATTTGCTTAACCAGTGTAAGAGCTGCAGTAGTAGTTGTGTTGGTGTTTCCCTTTATTATATATAGATAAAAGGGTAGGCACGTAGCTTTTGAGATTCTGTGTCCGTGTGTTTAGGCTCTAGCAGCCGAACCACACAATTCTTTAATTATTTTTTCTCTTTTATCATAACTTTAACACAAATTATATAGATGAAGAAGAAATGAATAAATCATGAATTTTATTGAAGAAACATACAGGGTAATAGTTTCCAGCAACTGGTTGATTTACTTGGAGGTCCCAATCTGTCCTGAAATCTTGAATCTGCAAATCAATTGGAAGTATCAATACAAGATACACAAAACAAAACTAACTGCAAAATCAAAACCCTAACTCAACATCAAGTTAAGCTTCTCATAGTCATTACAGATCATTTTATCCTGAAACTTCCACCCAAAAATAATTAATATATTGAAAAAATCAAGTTTAAGTAAATTGTATGTACAGGAAAGGCATCTGTCTACCCGTTTAATAAAGTCGCGTCCATTAGAGTCTGTATAGAATGTTTTATTGGTCTTCATAGTAGTGGTAATTTGGGTAGTAATTTCTTTTCCTATCCCATCATCCACAGGTATAGGCCCAATCTGCAACATGTATAGTATTCATCAAATCAAACCCATAAATAACTCTTGGACAGATAACAACCAAAACTAACAAAAAAGTCAACTCTTAAAACAAAATAATTGCAGAAGAGAACTTACAGTGAACTCAACTTCGGCATGTTCCTTCCCCTTGTAGACCCTGGTAATCTACGCAAATGCACAACATTATGTTACTGAAAGTAGGCAACCATATTCTTAGGAGGCAAATGCAACCACAAAGGCTACTTTTGCACATAGTAATTTTGAAATATTTTAACATGCCATTAGAAATTCATCAAAAGTGTAAACTACGAGTGTTGGACATAGGCACATAGCAATGGAATCAGATAGTACAATTATCTCCTTTCCCAACTCCTCTCAACTATATCAAAAGTCTACTCTTAATTGGACAGATAAACATGCAACAAAGTATTCCTTGGTAAAAGCACTTCAGTGAACCTTTTTTTTTTTTCCAGAAATAATGAAGAACAGATGTAGAAAGAGTTAATATATTAATATGAATGCTACCAACACATGTGCTACTGAATAACAATAAAAAGCATAAAGAAGCATAACATATACAGTTCATTCTTAATCTTCAGCACCATCTCCAAGTGCTTAATTTTCTGCTAAATAAGGAGATTTGCATTGCCAACCTATATGTAAAGCTCAAACTAAAGAGAATAACTTGAATGCACCAATTTCTGGCATGTGTAAATTGGCATTAGGATTATCTTTAAAATATAAAAAAGGTGCCATTACAAAAATCAGTGCCTTAGATAATTCTTGATGTCTTAACTACCTGAGATAATTCTTGATGTCTTAACTACCTGAGATATCCATGGGTTGACTTGCTGATGTACTTCATCCAGTAGAGGACCCCTTACAAAAGTTAAAGGAACCTGGGAGAAAACAAACAGTTGCACTTGCATTGAGTTTATAGTAACATCTTATTAAGGAGCAAAATGTTCGTGAAGTATTAAGTGAACACAATGACTCATAAAGTATAAGTGGAAACAATAACCTGGTTTTTAGATTTTATTGGGAAAGTACCATTTGGACGGAAAACATAAGCTCCAGATGCCTTCAAGAAATAATAAGATCTCATCAAGCTACCAAGTTATGGAATACTCTCAAAATATGAGCTGAAATTATATTTCAACTTGTGCAAAAAAACTGCAGATGATAAACGCATTTAAGTCATCAAAGATTGACTACCTGTGGATCTTTATCAGTACCATCATTTCCAGAATAATAACCATAAGATTGTTCGATAGTGGTGGTCACCTTGGAAATGCCATCAACATTAGGAATTCAGCAATTTAGAAATCTTATATGGCAGTCATGAGAAAATACAGCCAAAAAAGTCAACACGAAGAGAAAGCACAACTGAAACAAGTCAACTAGGAGTGTAGGACCATAAATAAAAATCATGTTCGTTTCACTTCCACAATTAGACGTCAAAACTGGAACTTCAACAAAGTGATCAATTCAGAACTGAAATTTTGACAAAATAATGTACCAGGCGTCTGGTATTGACATAGTGAGTAAGTTTCCCTTCATCTGCAGAATAAAGGAGCTTTAAACTTCCTTGGCCAACTTCTATTGTCTTGTTTGTGCTTTCCTCTGATGTTTGTACCAGAGAGATGGTTGAACTAGGCCCTTCAATGCAGAATATTAAAAATAAAACTCTTTGTTAACAATTTGGAAATAATGTTTTCCAGTCATCTGTTCCCAAGAAACATATCATTTAAACAACAGGCAAGATTGCTTACCTGTCTGTCTTGCACTTGAAACCATGTAACTGTTGAAACCAAGGGGAGGTATGGATGCAGAAAATGCAAGCCAATATCTGGGTGTTTCGCTTGGGAATTTACCTAGATATGCTTTAACATATTTATTTCTCACATTAAAGGTTGTAGTTGATATAGGTAGAATCTGAGATTCAATTTCTCTCCCACTAGAATCTTGAACAACAATTTCTTGGGTGGAAACCTGTAGCAAGTTTCATACGAAAATTACTTTGATGGAAATTTAACTTTTGGATATGCATGTTATTGCTGATATTCTGTAAGTGAATTGGAAAATATTTGTAGTCATCTCTCAGCCTCATATTTTTGCCTCTCCAAAAACATGTAAAAATTGTTAGCTTTACCCAACTTATGGCATTGGCCAGAATCACTCACCGGAATCCGTACCACTTCCTCTCGCTTCCATCCTAGAGGATTGTAAACAACAACAACCTGCAAAAAAAGAGACAGTCAAAGAGAATATGAATGATATGAAAAGGAATCATAATCAACACCGAAGCAAGTTAAAATAAGGGGGGAAATACTCTTACCAAGCTTTTCTTATCAGACAAAATAGCTTCTGATGGAGGACAATAACTTATATTAAGTAAAGGACACTGCAAAAATAATTCACATGATAGGGTTCAGCAAATGTTTACTATTAAATATTTGAAGAAGATAATCTGATTAAGGATGAAAGTCTCTAAGATGCAAGAATGTCATAATGTAAAACAACTAATGTCATATTTTGTAAACCACCATTTTATTTTCTCCATGAAAAAAGACTATATAGAAGATATAAATCATAACTATGGAGAAGAAGGAAGTTGCTGCAGAAGAAAAAAGTGGACATTCAGAACAAGCAAGCTCCAATTGCAATAAATAAAATGGGAATTCAAGTGCGCTACAATCTCTCAACTATCATAGATCCTTGTGAGATATTATTAGCTTCTAAAGCACACTCTTCTAGTATTAATTTGGGCATGGAACTCAAAACCAACGATAAGCACTTGTGCAGATCAGTTGCAAGACCACATCTTGTCTGAAATATAAATTAAAGTAGGCATGACAAAGACAAATTATATATTGCCTGCTGAAAGTTTGTCATGGTTTTCTCCTGTCTAGTGCTTGATCCTGACTCTGCTAAGAATGCCAGAGAAGAAGCAACTAACTTCTCAGCCTGCAAAGAAATATAACTGAAGCCTGTAAGATTTACATCAGGTTCTACATCTAGTACTGACATGATAAAGACAGTTGTTTGGATATGAAAATTATATGCACCTCCATATAGCCAATTGATAGTCTCAGAGCATAATCAGCAGCTACATGCTGCCTTTCTGTACCACTAACTGCATCATGATGTTGAGCAATTGCCAGAGCATCAGCAAGTTTGTGGGTGTTTGGCCCTGAAATACTTTTGCCTTTAAAGAATTCAAGTTGTCTTGCAGCCTAATTATAGAACAATGACAATTAATGTTTAAAGAAAGAACTGACAACCACTATTTAGAAAAAAAAAATCACTTGTTGGGGAAATAAACAAAGGCCCAAAATCTTACAAGATAATAACCACTCATCAGTCTGACATAGCCTTTAAAGGCTGGTCGACTTGTAAAATAACCTGTCCAATAAGCATTTGGATGATCTGCATATCTGGAATGTAGTAATTTTTATTCTTTCAGCAAGGCTCAACAAAGTGAAGAATGGTACAAAATTTACAAAATAACACAATCTCACGGAAAGAAATCTTCAGTTTTGAGAGGCCATAGTTCATCAGCTGCATATTTTGCATCAGTATAGATGGAAGGTGTTGAATATAATGCATTTACACGACCATCCTGGGAGTTATTAAAGCAAACCATTTACCATAAATTTCTAATTGCTTCCTTTTTGTCATTTCAGTAGCTTTTGAAGACAATAGAGCATTAAACAGGAATATGTGAGAATAAGAGGATGTAAAGCCATGACCTCGATGCATTCATCATCAGAAGAATAAAAAAGAGTACCTTATTAACATAATGAATGAACTTGTCCATCTGCCTGAACCATGAATTTGCATACTGATAGCGAAAATCTGTTCCCATCAGCCACATTATATGATTTGTCCTGGTTACATTAGCCTAAATTCAGGATGGGGAAAAAAGAACATGTTATTAAGTGCCTATCATCAAACCTTCAGTATGCATAGAACGTTCACAATATCTACTTACCCTTTTTTAACAAATTTATAGCATAAAGCCATGGAATTATTTTTGACATCCAAAATCAACAGCCAGACTTGAGTTTTAACATGCCAAATGGATCTTCAATGACATTTATTAGCCTATATATGCATTTCATCTAATCTTATCAACTTAAAAGTTCATCGAGATAAAATCAGATTGGTAAAATGCAGACTATATGCTAATAAATATAACTAATGATCCATTTTATAGGAAAGACAAAAAACCACCATAATGAATATAGAGAAATGGAGGAAATATAGCCACTCACTCTTAAGTCTTACGATATTACCTGAGCCAAAGCAGCAGCAACAAAGTCGTTGACTCTCTCTTGAACATTGTAGTCAAATAGGAGAATATCATCCTTCAAACAAAAATGCCATGTAAATAGTAGTTCCAGAGAAACATATAAAAATAATCCACTTTTGCTTTCAATATTTACCTGAATAGGAGGGGAGACATCATTTATTTCAAATGTGAAACCATCTGGGGGGTCATAATGCCTAGGAAATATACCAGTAAATATCTGCAATCAGAATTGACAATATAAGGAGTCAACAGAATGCCAGGAACCCAAAAAAAAAAAAAAAAAAAAAAAGCACAGCGCTGCCTTGCATTTTGAGATAAATAAGTAGGAAAACGAAATTTCCTTTCTCATATGAATCAGCATAAAAGGAAAAAGAAATTTGTAAGTAGAATACCAACCTGTGAAGTTGAACCTAGGGACTTAGACCCCTGCCAGATAACCTCAAGGCTCTTCTCCCTCAATCGCTTCGCTCTATCTTGGTAATCAATGCGAGCAAAAAAGAGAGACTCAAATCCTATCTGCAAGGAAAAATGCAGTGAATGTTTGCAGACCTCATAAATTAAGTGAAAGATTCCATGTTCAAAAACAGAAACTTTCTATCTTTTCTTGATGCTTTTTCACGCCCATCAATATTAGATAGGTATTGGTTCTTCTGTCTTTTGTTTCAAGGCAATAAAAAAATACACTAAACGGTGGCTCAGATGAGAATAGCGACTCATGACAGCAGTCATTGGTGATTTCAATAAAGAAAAAATTTAAGAAGACAGACATAAAGCAAAGGGAACCATAAAGAACAAAAGTATTTTGATCAGATGTACCTCAGCACCAAGCAAATAAGCTTGAACAGCAGAATGTCCAAAAGGGTCAATCTGCCAACCAACTCTAGGAAGCTGATCAAATTCATCTTTGATAAATTTATGGCCTAGAGTTGTCTGATCAATCAAATCAATGTAATGTGGGGTTGCCTCATCGTGCATACACATACCCCCATTTCTTCCATGAGGGGAAACAAAACTTATCAGTAAAGAAAGGCAACTTTATAAATATGAAAACAACAGAGAGTAATGAATGAAATCTTACATGAATTCTAATTGACCGGAGTTGACGAGCTGCTTGACTTTAGCCTTCATTGCCTCACTTTGCTGTCTCCACCATCTCTGGAAGAAAGCCTGAACCACAAAATGATCGCTATCATTAAATCAGCTATCGAAATTTAAAGAAGATAAATAGGAATAGAAAAGTAGAAAATGCTGACCATCTCAACGTAGATGAAATTGCGATTCTTATCCTCGAATAAAGCAGACATTACAGAGTCCAAAACATTCTGCACACACGCCCCCTACAAACAAAACCAAGAACCCATCAAAAATTCACACAAAACAAGCACAGAAATCCATTATTGAAGCATAATTCCACTAAGACAATACCCGAATAGAATTGTTGCCACCAAAATAATACTGGTCAACAGTCTTCAACCAACCAACATCATCATGAGAGTGAGGCACCAAATGGACGTTGATTTTGCCAGGGACCATTCCTGCAGTGGTGTTGTAAGCTATGTATTGGGATTGCACGCATAAAATCCCAGCCAAATAGACTGTTAAATAGTAGTAAAAAGCTACAATCGTCATGGTTATAGCAGGGTGGAAGATGAGAATGGAGAGAGTAAAGTGATGATCATATGCGGATGAACTGTGAAATTGATAAGTGGGTATGTGGTATTCGTTAAGATTCAAGAAAAGGGTGTATGATACTGTTGGTCTCGCTTGAGTTGGAAGGAAGTTGGTGAAGTAGCTCGAGCAATGGTGATTTTTCTTGCGCCTAAAGAGGCGTGCACACTGAGACTTGGCTGTGGGGCTTCATATCATTAGCATTATTTTACTCTGCTTTCTTGAAGAAGCAAGAAAATGACAGATTATTTTGATTTATGAGGAAGCTCATTACACTATGTTATCGTTCTTCTTCTGTATCCCAAAAATATATTATCCTTTCTGAGAGACTGTTAGGTATTATTCAATTGACTTGCTGGCATAAATAGCTGTTGAGTGTATTTAGTCAAATCTTAAGGGATTTCAATTCACCTATTCACTCTCTTATTCTTCATAGCAAAAAAAATATATTATATATAATATTATTCAATCACTTTTAATTTTTGCAGATTTTCAGTCTTTTATATTATTTAATGAAATTAATAACTATTTATTAATAAAAGATTTGGTAAAATAAAAAAGTTAAGAAATTTTATATTTATATTTTAATTTTTTATAATAAAATTAAAAAATTAATAATAAATTACAATATAATTCTTAAAATTTATTTAATTTAATAAAATAATTTTAAAAATAAATATTTTTATTTTAAAAATATCTTTCTACATTAAATACATTA
>CAOGCB011675527.1:0-13173 GCA_948266635.1 Cnidoscolus chayamansa | reverse complement strand
CCAACCCAATTTCCTTTGGTCCATTTTATTTTCTGGCCCTTGATCTATTAAGTTTTCCTCATAAATAAATTTCCAGAATTTATTTAAATAACTTCATAATTTAATTTGGTTATATTTTAAATTTTATTTCATTCAAATTTTATTTATGTACGCTAAAAATTACTTTTTAATTATTTATGTTTCCATGTCATGTTTTTACACTTTATTTTATCTTATTTTATTTCATTTTATTTTCACTATAATATTCATAATTATTTTCACATAAATTATTTAATTAAAATTCATATATGATAGAAATATTTTCTATTAATTAATCTATTCACACTTTTGATATCACATACAAATTTCGGGATGTTACAAAGTGTGTTTTATTAAGAATAAATTAATTAAGATATAAGTTAATAAATAAAATATAGTTGAAAATTTTAAAGAGAGAAAGAATGGAGGAGGGAAGACATTGACTGTGAAGGGGAGTGTGTCTTGGTTGGAAAGACTCAGTCATAGAATGCATTTTGACTAAGATATGTATCACTGTAGGAATAAGGAAGAGACACATATGTCTCGATTAAATGAAGAATGTGTCTCAGTTACAACATGGGGGAATAAGGGATGAGTCGTAGAGAAAGAAGAATGACTCGGTAGAATAGATTAGTGTCATAACCTAATGAGGGCGAGATAAGGATGGCTTGGTTAACATGGATGAAAGAAGAATTGTAACTCAGTTAAGCATGAATGTTGAAGGCTCGATTTATAAAGAATGAGATAAGGATGGTCCATTGAACATAATGGAAAGACAAGGGACATAATAAAGTGTCAGTCTAATAGGAAGAGGAATGGATGTCTCAGTTTGGTAAAGAAAGAAAGATAAGGGAAAAGTAAAATGGCCCATCCATTTTAGTAGAGGAAGGATAAGTTGATTAAGATGAGGTTTAGTGGATAATAAATGTGAGTCCGAGTTCACGAAGTGCCATCTGTCCAGGAGAAAGGATTAGTGGCATTAATATTAAACTTAGGGAGGACAACTATCTTAAGAAAGAATGAGATGGCATAAGAAGAGGTATTATATAAGCCTAACATATGTACTTATTCATGGTTACAAAGAGAGAAAATAGAGAAATAATTTAAGTTTACAGAGACCTTTCTGAGCTTCAGAGCATTTGAGAGGAAAGAGATTGTGAAATCTTGGTGTTGCCATAAGAGAATTTTAAGGAAAAAGCTACGGTGAAGAAGAAGCCACAAGTGAACCATAAGAAGAAAAAGGAAGAAGGGAAGGAATTGTGGAGCAAAGGAAGGAGAAAGGAGGATTCCATATCCAGGTTAGGTGACTTATATATATATGTATAAGATTATAATAGGTGCTATATATATGTTGATAGTGTTAAGTGTTATACAATTTGAGAAATATATATATGATGACTAGTACATATAGTCAATTATGTCAGAAGTTACATGCATGATGATAATGTTTGATAGTATGTGTGAACAATGCATGAAAGGTATTATCACGTTTGATGAACAAATTTTTATGCTATAAAATATGAAATATATAGGAAACACTAGGTTCTTCTCTTTTATACATTTGGTTTGAAAAGGAAATATATTAAAAGATGTCTAAAGATAATGTAAGGAATAAGTTAAGTAAAAGCTTATTGAATTTATTGGTCGTTATGCATAAGTTGTGTAAATATGAGGAAATAAGTATCAAAGAATTAGTATATTGAAATAAGTATATGAACATGATAATGTCTCAGTTTGGATGTCTCGAGCAAGTTAATAGCCAGTCTAGGAAGTCTCGATTGGGTGGTATGCTGAATTGTGTCACGGAATGACTTATAGTGAAAAGATATACGTAATGGTCACTGTTTGAATAAGATAGGAAAGTGTTATAGAGAATAGAGAGCATGATATAAGGGTTTCAAGGGATGTTTACCGAGTGAAAATATATGCATAAATATGAACATAAAATATGGTTAAATGAAGTAGCCTTAATAAAGCAATGAAGTATGATTAATAAGAATGGACCTGGAACATAAGGAATGGTTGTTATTGCAGTCTTAACATAGTAGTGGAATATGATAAACAAGTATGTGTTATACGACTTATTGTGTGTGGCCTTAAGGTAACAATGGAATATGATAAATAAGGTATCTATCGGGTTGCATGTGGAATGTATGATGACTCAGTAAAATATGATACAATACACAGGAAAGGAAGAAATTATAATTACAAACTAATAATGGAACACATGGCCCTAGTTAATTGAGATGGGAACCTAATGGGAACCGAAAGATAACTTAGATGTATGAAAGTCATAGGGACAACAACTGCCTATCTTGCATTTCAAAATGGTTATTCTGGGCTATAGATTAGGTACTCCACATGGACTGGCTGATATGCCCTCCATAAGAAAAATGGTAATATTCCTATAAATATAAGTCGATTCCTCTTAATATGCTTGGGCCTAAATAATTGTTTAATTTCATAGTAATGATGAATGAATTAGTAATAAAAAGAAATACATGTATCATAAACTGTTATAAATTTTGGTGACATTTAGATAAGATTTAAATTATGTGATTGGGGTTAAAGGTGTTTGAGTTATATTATTATTTGTATATTATATCATATATTTGTCATTTCTATCTGTACATCCATAGAGCAAAATATGCTTAGTGTGTTGGTTCTTACTATACGCATGTTTCGAGCAGCGAGACTAGGGGATCCAATTAGTCAGGAGGTCTGCAGATAAAGGACTTGTTATAACTAGTTTTTTTCTACTGTTATTGTAGTTTATCTAGTATCTGGCATATATTATACCTAGAGATGTATAGAATTAAATCGTATTTTATCAAATGTATTAAATAATGAACTGGTTTGTAAACGAGAATTTAATATTAATATGTAATATTTATTTTGTAATAGTTAATTGACAGTTTCTTTACTAATAATGGATAAATTGGACATAAAATATAGAAAGTACACACTCTATCCGAGTTAGTCATAATTCAGGTAGGGGGCATTACAAATATAGTAACAAGAGATGAGAACCTAGGTATGGGTGTTGGAGGAGGTGTGGAAGGGTATATGAGTGGTCAGGGAGATGCATCAGCTTATTAGTTTGCACCTCTACCACAAAGTTATAGTTACGAAGATGGTTATTGTTACCCAAGTAGTGACACCATAGGGCAACAAAACTACACATATTACCCTTCCTACATGCCTTACCTATATGGTATGTATCCCCCTTACCCACCCTACGGAATGTATCTACCTTATTATGGCTACCCAGGGGCAATACTAGAGAACCCAACCCTATCACTCCCATGAATTCCAGTAGAACCACAACCAACTACATAACCAGTTGCCCTACTTACACAACCACCAAGGGCATCTTCGGGGAGTAGTGGCAAGACAAAGATGATGAACTACCTGAAATTGGATTCTCCTAAGTATAGAGAGGTAGACGATCCACTTGAGTATATCAAGGCAGTCAAAATTATTATAGATGAACTGGGGGCAGATGACAATAGAGCGATACAGATGGCTAGATTCAAACTCCGATGAAAAAAGGCAAAGGAATGGTACAGAGTTTACATAGAGCCTAGGGTAGAGCAAATGACTTGGGAACAGTTTTTTGCAGAGTTTATATAGTGGGCATTCCTAAACAGTTCAAGGGAATTAAAGATGCTAGAATTTGAGCAACCTTGGCAAACTGATGAGATGAGCATAGATGAGTATACAAACTGGTTCCTTGATCTAGTGTAGTATGTGGGTCAGCCATACGACATAGAAAGGAAGAGAGCCAGAAGGTATGCCATTAGACTTCATATCAGGTACTCATCACTGATCATAGTAGCAGAGAGAGAAAGTTTCCATGCCATAGTTGATGTTGCTAGAAAGATGAAGGTGAGCGCAATTATCGGGAGAGTAGTATCACCTCGATTGGCACACTAGGGAACATCAGCAGTTCCTAGGGCTACAAATGCAGAGAAACTCAGTTTTACCTCTCTTCCAACTACAACCCCAAGAGAACAAAGATAAAATAAGAGCTATAAGAAGAAGAAGAAGAATAATAAGTTCCAGAGTAAGGTCAAGTTAGGACTTGGAATGGGAAAGGGGTCGAGTTCAGAGTCGAGCCGATTCGCTTGTGCAAGATGCAGGAAGTTGGATAAAGGTCCATACAGGTTTGGGACTACAACATGTTACAAATGTGGCCAAGAGGTTCATTTCTCTAGAGAATGTCCCAACATGACAGAAGAAGCACAAACACAGCAAACAAGTTTGTGCAGTGTATCTCCACTGACTGCTAGGTTGAGTTTTGCAGTGGCTCCACAAGGCCGAGGTTAGGGGAGAGGTCGAGGAACAAGATCCTCTAGGGATCAGTCAAGAGGGCCTATGGCACTAGCTAGGATATTCACCATGATACAACAAGAGGCTAACACCTCAAACACGGTGATATCAGGTACACTTCTGATCGGTTGTATTCATGTTCATGTTTTGCTAGATCTAGGTGCCTCGCACTCGTTTATCTCACTAAGGTTAGTGAGTAGTATCGAGTTGATTGTTGCTCCAATGGAATGTCTGTTATGGGTTAGTGGACCCATATGTCATCTGACATTGGCAGAGATGAGCTGTCAGTATTGTCCAATTTTCATTGAGGGTAGGTGCCTTCCAGCAAACCTAGTAGTGTTTAATTTGACAAATTTCGATATTGGACAGGCTGTCATTACGTGATGCTACCTTGGACTGTAGAAACAAGGTAGTTAAGTTTAGAGGACCGGATGGATCATACGTCACGTTTTAGGGGGACACCATAGTTATGCCCACCAGTTTGATATCTTCTATGCAGGTGCATATATTGCTTAGGAAGGGGTGCCAGGGATTTATAGCCTATGTTAGGATAATAGATCAGAATATGAGAGAGCTAGAGTCAGTGCCAGTAGTGAGGGAGTTTCTTGATGTATACCTTGTAGACCTTGTAAGTTTGCCACCTGACAGGGAGATAGAGTTCGAGATAGAATTATTATCGGGTGTTAGACCCATTTCTATTCTGCCTTATAGGATGGCTCCTATAGAATTGAAAGAGTTAAAGACACAATTACTAGAGTTAGTTGACAAAGGTTTCATCAGACTAAGTACATCACCATGGGGTGCACCTGTACTATTTGTAAGAAATAAAGATGAAACTACGAGGCTATGTATATATTATAGATAGTTGAATAAGGTCACCGTAAAGAATAAGTATCCATTACTGAGAATTGATAATTTGTTCAACCATTTAGTAGGAGCTAGTTGCTTCTCCAAGATAGACTTAAGACTGGGCTATCATCAATTATGGATCAAAGAGAGTGATGTACCCAAGACTGCATTCTGTATGAGGTATGGGCACTATGAGTTCCTTGTAATGCCATTCCTGTTAACTAACACCCTAGCTGCATTTATGGATCTCATGAACAGAATTTTTAGACCATTCCTGGATCACTTTATGATAGTCTTCATTGATGACATCCTAGTGTATTCCAAAATTGCAGAGGAGCATGCTCGACACCTCATACTGGTTTTACAAACACTGAGAGAGCACCAGATGTATGCAAAGTTCTCAAAGTGTGAGTTTTGGTTGATTAGTATATCTTTCTTGGCACACGTGGTGTCAGAACATGGCATTGAGGTGGACCTTAAGAAAGTAAAGGCTGTAGCAGACTGGCCTACACCCACTATGGTTATAGAGATCAGAAGTTTTATGGGTTTGGCTAGCTACTATAGGAGATTTGTACAGGATTTCTCCAAGATAGTTGTTTGGATGACACGATTGACACAGAAGAACCAGAGGTTTGTTTGGTATGATGTATGTGAATAGAGTTTTCAGAAACTAAAGAGGAAGTTAACCACGACACCGATGTTAGCTTTAGCAAAGATAGGTGAAGACTTCATCGTATATTGTGATGCATTCAGAGTGGGATTAGGGTGTGTTCTGATGCAGAATAATAGAGTCATATTGTATGCATTAAGACAACTGAAGCAGCATGAGAAGAACTACTTGACTCACAATCAGGAGATGGTTGCAGTGATATTTGCACTGAAGATGTGGAGACACTATTTATATAGGGTTAAATGTGAGATCTTCACAGATCACACTGGTCTCCAATATATTATGACTAAGAAAGAGTTAAATCTAAGACAGAGATGATGGTATAATTGCTTAGTGATTATGACTGTAGAATACAATACCATTCGGGCAAAGCAAATGTAATAGTCGATGCCCTTAATTAGAAATCATTTATTAGTCTATCTCACATTATTGCAGTATGACGACTGGTGTCACAGAGTGGTACACACTGATCAGCGAAGGGTTTTAACTGGAGATAGTAGAGAATGATGCTTTAGTGGCACAAATGAAGGTGACTCCAATGTTTCTTAAGCAGGTGTCTCATAAACAACATGAAGACTCACAATTGGTCAGAATTGCTAGATTAGTATAGAATGGAGAGAATAATGAGTTCAAGTTTGACAACTAAGGTATTTTCCGATTTGGTAACAAATTATATGTGACAGATGATGTTATATTAAAGGGAAACATTATGAGTGAAGCATATGATGCTCGCTATAATGTTCATTGTAGGGCCATGAAAATGTATCAAGATTTAAAGAAAGTCTATTAGTGGCCTGCAGTGAAGAGAGAGATAGCCATGTTCAAACCATTGTGTAAGGTGTGCCAAAGGGTTAAGTTGGAGCACCAAAAGCCAACAGGAATGTTGAACCCATTACCGATTTCAAAATCGAAGTGGGAGCACATCTCTATGGATTTTATTGTTGGGCTACTAGTTATTTATAACAAAACTGACTCAATATGGGTAATAGTAGAAGACTCGCGAAGTCAGTGCAATTCATATCGGTAAGAACTGGGTGCTCTATAGACAAATTGGCACAAATCTATATGGAGAAGATCATCAAATTGCACGATATGCCTATATCTATAGTATCTGACAGAGGACCCCATATTACCTCACGGTTTCGGAGAAGTCTACAAAATGCTATGGGAACACGGCTTGACTTTAGCATGGCCTTCCATTTACAGACAGATGGACAATCCGAGATGACCATTCAAATTATAGAGGATATGGATGTGTGTGTTGGATTTTGGAGGTTCTTAGAAGCAACATTTACCGTTTGTGAAATTTGCTTACAACAACAGCTACCATTCGAGCATAGGAATGGCTCCGTAAGAGGCTTTGTATGGAAGGAAGTGCAGATCTTCTATATGTTGGGAAGAAGTTAGAGAACATATATTGGTTGGACCTAAAATTATGGAAGTCACCAACAAGGCGATTCCTATAACTAGGGAAAGACTGAGGACCGTAGTCAGTAGGCATAAGAGCTATAGTAATGTCAGACGGAAGCATATAGTGTTTTAGGAGGGGGACATGGTATTACTAAAAGTATCTTCTATGAAAGGGGTGGTTCATTTTGGAAGGAAGGGTAAGTTAGCTCTTAGATACATATAACCCTATGAGCTAGATTTACCTTCTTCCATAGAGAGGATTCATCTTGTTTTCTATGTGTCTCTGCTGAGAAAGCATGTGTCAGATCCTAGCAAGGTTCTTAGAGAGCTAGAGTTTGAGATTATAGAGGATCTCACATAGATAGAGTAACCTATTAGGATTCTAGACACAAAGATTAAAAAAACTACGGAAAAGGAGATACTTATGGTCAAAGTACCATGGAACCACCATAATGTTGAAGGATCTATATGGGAAACCAGGGAATCTATGGTTCAGTAGTATCCCCACCTGTTTCACCACTGAAAGTTAAAGTAGAAAGTATTCCCTTTATATGTAATGAGAACGATGTAAATACGTAATGTTATGATATGTATATCTAATTATGTTATGTTCTATGTAATGTGCTATGTATGTTCTATGTTCTATGTATGTTTGAACATTTGAGGACAAATTTTCTTAAAGGGGGAAAGTATGTAACACCCGACACCTTTTCGACGTTGGATTCTAAATTTTCGACAAGAATATTAATGAAATATTCAAAAACCAGGCCGAAATTGTGATAAGGGACTAAATTGTAAATTTATAAAATTTTAAGGAAAATGTAAATCTCAAGGACTTAATTGGAAAGAAGGAAAAGTTGAAGGATTAAAGTGAAGTTTGGTTAGGGCTAACTTAAAAGGTCAAGTTCGGCCGCCAAACCCATGTTGCCACCTCTACTATAAATAGTGGAGGTAGCCAACCAAGAGAATATATAGACTATCGACAATTGAACAAGGTAACCATCAAGAATAGATATCCACTACCACAGACTGATGATAATTAAAAGGAGCCAATGTATTCTCGAAGATAGATTTGAGATCGGGATAACACCAACTGAAGGTGAAACAAGCACATGCATGTAAGACTGCATTTAGAAGGAAATGTGGGCATTTTGAATTTCTAGTTATGTCGTTTGGGTTAACTAATGCACCAGCAGTCTTCATGGATCCGATGAATTGGATATTCCATCAGTATTTGGATCAATTTGTAGTAGTGTTCATCAATGATATACTGATTTATTCTAAGACGAAAGATGAACATGATCAAGATTTGAGAACTGTATTATAGATACTGATAGAGAAGTAAATGTATGGAAAGCTCAGTTAAAGTGAGTTCTGGTTAAATGATATATCTTTTCTTGGCCATATCGTATCAACTGAAGATATATGGGTGGATTCAAGAAAGGTGGAAGAAGTGGTGGAATGGAAGGTGCCAGAGAATGTAATAGAGATCCATAGTTTTCTAGGTTTAGCCAAATACTACAGAAGATTTGTAAAAGGATTCTCGATTATTGATACTCCATTAACTAGACTATTGTAGAAACATTGAGATTTGAATGGCTAGAAGTTTGTCATAAGAGTTTTGATAGATTGAAGCAGATGCTTATTGAAGCCCTAATTTTAACTCAACCGATATCAGGGAAGCCTTTTGTAATATTTAGTGACGCTTCACATATCGGATTGGGTTGTGTGCTGATGCAGGAGGGAAAAGTCATTGCATATGCATAAAGGTAATTAAAAGCACACGAGAAGAATTACTCGATGCATGATCCAGAATTGGCAACGATTATATTTGCATTTAAAATATGGAGGCATTATTTGTATGGGGAGAAATTTTATACTTATAATGACCATAAGAGCCTGAAGTATCTACCAACTCTAAATGAACTGAACTTGAGGCAGAGAAGATGGATGGAGTTAATTAAGGATTATGAATGTATTATTGACTACCATCCAGGCAAAGCTAATGTGGTAGCTAATGCTTTGAGTAGGAAGACATTGAATTCAATGAGAGCCATGAATACTCAATTAACATTGAAGGAAGATGGGGTAATAGTAGCGGAATTAATTTTGCATCCTCAATTCTTACATCAGATCAAACAGTTATAGAAGATAGATAAAGAGATACTATCATGGGTAGAACAAGTTAAATAGGGGAAGACAATACAATATACAATAAAAGATTATGGATGCTTGTACTATCAAGACATGCTATGTGTACCTCAAAATGATGATTTGAGAAGAAGTATATTAGCAGAGTCACACAGTAGCCCTTATTCTATGCATCCAGGAAGTATGAAGATGTATTATGACTTGAAGAAGATACATTGATGGTCAGGGATGAAGAAGGAGATAGTTGAATATGTTGCTACATGCCTCACATGTCAGCAAGTGAAAGTGGAACATCAGGTACCCTTTGGTTTATTATAGCCTATCTCGATACCTAAGTGGAAATAGGATAGCGTTATGATGGACTTTGTATGCTATTAGGGTAATAGTGAATTGATTGATGAAATCGACGCATTTCTTACCTGTTTGAACTAACTATAAGCTCAAGAGGTTGGCAGAATTGTACATACAGGGGATAGTCTATTTACATGGTGTGCCGAGATCTATTGTATTAGATAGAGATCCTAGATTCACATCTCAATTCTGGAAGAAACTGCATGGGGCACTGGGATCTAGATTAAATTTCATCATATCATATCACTCGCAAAGAGATGGTCAATCTGGGAGGGGTAATACAAATACTGGAAGACATGTTGAGAAGCTATGTGATTGATTTTGAGGGAAACTGGGAGCGGTATTTGCCATTAGTTGAATTTTTCTGTGACAATAGTTATCAGGCTAGTATTAAAATGGCACCGCATGAAGCATTGTATAGGAGGAAATTTAGAATGCCTCTTAGTTGGTTTGAAATGGGAGAAGCTAAGTTGGTGGGATCAGAACTACTGAGACAAACAGAGGAGAACATAAAGATTATTAGGGAAAGACGGAAGATAGAAAATGACAGGCAGCATAAGTCCCGTGTAGATTTGAGATGCAAGGACATTGAATATGTTGTTGGAGACAGAGTATTCCTGAGAGTTTCTTTGTGGAAGGAAATTATTTGATTTGGTAAAAAGGGTAAACTAAGTCCTAGGTTCATTGGTCCATATGAAATTGTGGAACATGCTGGACTGGTAGCCTATAGACTTGCCTTACCCCCTGAGCTAGATAATATTCATAATGTTTTTCATGTATCTATGCTCATAAGGTATAGATCAGACCCTTCACATGTAATTCCATTGGAGAAAATAGATATGCAAGTGGACCAAACCTACGAGAAGAGTTGGCTTGTATTCTTGCAAGGGAGGTTAAAGAATTGATAAGCAAAAGAGTTCCAATGAAGAAGATGTTATGGAGGAATCATAGTTCAGAAGAAGCCACCTAGGAAAGTGAATAAGGGATGAAGCAATAGTACCCTCAGTTCTTTACATAGTAGTAAAATTCCGGGATAAATTTTTCTTTATGGAGGAAGAGTTGTAACATCCTACTTTTTATAATTCTGACTATTGTGTATAATTTTGTAAAATGAATGAAGAAGTTTGTTTTATTAAGAATAGATTAATTAAGATAATAAATAAAATATAGTTAAAATTTTAAAAGAGAGAATAATGAATAAGGAAGACATTAATCATGAAAGGGAGTGTGTCCTAGTTGAGAAGACTCGGTCATAGAATATAATTTGGCTGACATATGTACTGCGGTAGAAATAAGGAAGAGACGCATATATCTTGGTTTAATAAGGATGTGTCTCGGTTATAAGAAGACAAATTGAGGGATTAGTCACAAAAGAAAGAAGAATGACTCGGTAGGATAAATTAATGTTACAACCTAATAAGGGTGAGATAAGGATAGCTCGGTTAACTTGGATGAGAGAATTGTAACTTTGGTTAGTAGGAATGTTGAAGGCTCAGTTGATGGAGAATGAAATAAAGATGGTCAATTGAACATGATGAAAAGACAAGGGACATAATGAAATCTCGGTTTAAAAGGAGTAATGGATGTCTCAGTTTGATAAACAAAGAAAGAAGGACAAGAGAAAAGTAAAGTAGTCCTCTTAGTGGAGAAAGGATAAGATGATTAAGGTAAAGTTTATTGGATAATAAATGTGAGTCCTAGCTTAAGAAGTTTCATATGTTTAGGAGAAGGGATTAATGGCATAAACATTAAATTTAAAGAGGACAGTTGTTATGAGAAATGAGGAGGTGGCATATGAAGAGGTAGTATATATGTCACAACCCCTATGACATGCCTCCCACAGAATGAATAGTGATTTCCTACTTCCTCTATAGAGAAACCACCACTCATCCTGTAAGGGATAAGTTTGCATCACAGCTCCTTAAAAACATGTATAAATTTTTCGCATTTCAAAATAATTTAAAACTAGAATTATCCATTCAATCAAAACCATTTTCAACATCATTATCCATTTCAAAACAAAATGATAAGATGGTAAATCCATCATTAAACACTTTCCAAAAGTATTTGCCCAAAAATAAAGGTATTAATACAAACAACATACAAGTTTACTTAATTACAATACTGTCTCTACTCACATGATAATTACAAAATTATAAAATATATATACATTACAAAAATCCTTGGGATACATCTACATTTACAAATGCTACCTCCGTAAATTTTATCTTCAACTCACTGCTTGCTTTGATTTCCTTTGCTACTTTCACCTGTGTATATCAAGGATAAACGCTGAGTATATAACTCAGTAAGCTATAACCACACTCATAAGACATACAACAAATATCATTATTTATATACATATTCACAATATGTATTTCATTTATCAATATCATTATAAATCATTGACATCATTAATATAATCATCAACCATACCATCATAATGATTCTATAATGCAATGTCACAACATAATGTAAATGCATCTCATGCTATGCATTCTCCATGCTTCTTTTCATCAACCACCTCATTTCATATTCAATTGGCGCACCATGGTGTCTTCTCAATATCATTGTATACAGTGTGAGTCACATCTTCCCCTTCTTGGATCTTCTCACTACATATACACATTTATCCATATTATGGGTCACCTCTTCCTCTTCTTGGTTCTTCCCATTATCATGCATGCTATGTTTCATGACATTCATATTCTCTTATACACAACTTAATTCATACATTATCAATCCATGCAGATGCTTTTCTTACTATCACTCTGCTTTAATTATCACATCACACATTTAACAATGAGAATACCAATACTCAATCAACATGCTCTTATCTCAACATTCTCAACAATCATTAAATCTCAAGCACATTCATACCACAACATACATACATTTCATAATACATTATCATGCATAGAACTGCATGATGAACTCATCATTTACCATACAATTTACCACTTTGCACATAACCAAAACTCAAACATATTATCAGTGTACAAGGTCACACAATGACACAATTAACTCATTACAAACATACACATATTTCATATTTTATATTATATTATCATGTACGAGGTAGAATGATTATTTCCTAACATTATAATAATTAAAGATTAAAAAAATACATTATCATCGTGCACCATGGTTGCACAATGAACATATAACTTACATGGAGTTGCTTTCCCCTTATCTTTGTTTCTTTGATATTCAACCTTCACTTCTAGCACCTAAACATATTACATTTTCACATCAATATCATTCATACTTGATACTCAATTATACTTAAAAATACTATAAACAAAAGTCTATTCTTAAGGTCCCAAAACTTGGTTTAAATCTTAACTTTCTCTCACATTTTTCCTTTGGCAGAGACAAGTTCGCGATCGCGA